>JARJRV010000612.1:0-16739 GCA_030783925.1 Aschersonia sp. MBC 735 | reverse complement strand
CTCACCTGGCACATAGACGGCCTTCTTTTATGCCGTTTTGGCCGTCTATGTGCCAGGTGAGTGTGAAGCTGCGGGTTGACGTCCCCGAGGTGGTGGCGGCGGACTGGAAGGGAGGAGGGACTTGTGCTGACGGGCGCGTGGCAGGGTCGTATATTCTGTTTACGCACATGGTGAAGCAGCGCAGGAAGGTGATGCGCTCTCTCAAGGCGGACCAGGCCAAGTCGCAATGAGGCGTGCATGCATGCACTGGAAGGAAGGGGATGATGGCATACAAGTCAGACGTGGACGTGTGTTGCAACAGGCGAGACATGTCCCTTTGGCATACAAGTCATACATGTACGTGCGCTGAGGCGAGACATGTCCATTTGGCATTTAAAATACACATGGACGTGTGCTGAGGCGAGACATGTTCGTTCACGGAAGATAAAAAGCATCGTGAAAGCGCACACGAAGGGGGTGAAGACGGGTAAGAAACGAGAGAACCAGGTCGCCTTTGTTGTTGCAATGCCAGAGTAAGCGGAATACGCGTCTGCAGATACAAGCACCGGCCGCGAAGCACAATGACCAAGAGTGTCATTTGGCTTGTTCTGCAGTCTCATGGTCAGATTCTTGGCCGCCCAATGTGAGTCTCTAGGTAGGCAGGCTATAACTCGGCGGCTGCTGCGTGCTGAGTAACCGTGTCCGTGAGGATGTCCGCCGTGCTCCTATCATACCAATCGTTTCGCGACCATCGCGCGATCAGGCCCGCCGCGTCGCTGGTCAGTTTCTCGTACGCTGGGTTTTCCTTGGGCTCGAACATGGCTGCAGAGAGAGGAAATCGTGGTCAGCGACACGTTTGATTGAGGGGGGGGAAAGGAGGAAAAGGGGAAGAATGCCAGCGAGCAAGAAAAGACCAAAGCAGCAGCAAAGGAAAGAAAGAAGAAGCGTACTCATGTGAGCGACCGTCTCGTCCGTCGCCTGGTCATTGACCGCCTCCAGCCACTCGCCCGCGGCCATGGTCTTGGGCAGATTGCAAAAAGTCCTGTCCCTGCCCAGGACGGTGCCGACCATGCTCGGCTTCTTGGACGAGGACGACGCCGCCCTGCCCAGGCGCGTGTACAGGTTGGCGAATCCGACCGAGAGCTCCCGCTGCAGCTGCACCATGCACCCGACGCGCTTCTTCAGCTCCTCGCCGCGCGCCAGACATCCCACAAACTCGAGATGAGACGACGCCCACGTCCAGCCCTGCGTGATTTGCTCGCGGTTCATCCACGCCGCTGCTCCTCCGGCCGCCACGGCGCCGGCCGCTCCGGCAAACACAGCAACCTTGCCCCAGCTGCCCCAGCCTGCTCCTGCTCCTGCTCCTCCTCCTCCGGCAGCCTGAGCCGGCGCGAGACTGTTGGACGTGGCCGCCGTGCCGCTGCCGCCGCCGCCGCCGCCCCAGCCCAGACTGTCCCTCAGCCCACTGAGCTGCGACAGCGTCGTCGCCGCGTTCTGGTAGTGACCCTCGGCGCCGTGCGCCACCACCCCCGGCGAGATGCCCAGAAACGGCGTATCAAAGGCCAGCACCCCCTGGACGTACGGGAACATCAGCCCGTGGAACACAGGCCGGTGCTGCGTCTTCTCGATCCCGTCCTCGGAGTAGATGGGCTTCTCTGACGCCAGCGCAATCACGAGCTCGGCCGCCACGATGCCCCCCATCGAGTGTCCCACCAGCACCGTCCTGACGGACGGGTCGACCGTCGGCGACGCCGTGCCCGACGCCACTTCCATGTCGATGACCTTCTCCTCGAGCCTTTGACCTCGTCAGTCGATGCGTTTCGTCACGACGGGGGGCGGGGGGCTCACCAGTCGCGGAATCGGCTCACGCATTGGCCTAGGTCCCCGCGCGTCTCGTACTTGGGGTAGACGAGCGTGCGCACGTCCAGCTTGGGCAGTTCCCGCGCCACCGCATCCCGCAGGTGGTTCGTGAAGCGGTAGTTGTCGCCGAAGGTCTCCTCGCCGCCCTGTGTAGGAGGGGGTGCGTCAGCGTGTGCCACATTCGCGAGAGCAGTCCGCTGTCAGGGTGTGTTCCTACCTTGAAGCCGTGGATGAAGCAGAGCACGAGCGTCTTCTTCATGGTCTGCCTTGGGTGAACAGGTACACGTCTCTCCGGGGACGGGAGACGCGCATCGTTTCCTTGTTGAGTTCCTGCAGGATGCGATGGGGACGGATGGGACGTGTCAAGCTTTCGGTTTTGGCACACAGATGGACTGACTGACTCGACTCGCTGCTTCGGGGGATCCACCCAGTCGACTGATGACTGATGACTGATGACATGTAGACCAATGCCTGCCTCATCCGCGGAACCCAAGCGAGGAAATTGGATGCTCGTCATATCTATACCACATCCGACACCACAACTGTCACGCCTTTCACTCATCTCTCGATTTGTACAATGTTGCTATAGACTTCTATTAGAGTACACTTCTCATTCACGCTCCGAAGCGCACGCGCTACCGCAGCCTTGTCTTGTGAGGGCCTTCGCCATTTGCCAAGGCAGATGCCCCTTTTGCACTTCGCAGAAGAAGCCGCCGAATTTTGTCCATCGCTCATGCTCATGTAGGACACCGCCGCCCTCTCCCTATTGCCCCGGTGATGCGCGCGCGGATGAAACGCCTATCCTCAAATAACGCCGGAGAAAAAAAGAGTAGACAAGATATGTCACAAGAGCAAAAGACAAACGAATGAATGAATAAAGAAAGAGGATCCCACCCCCTCGAATTGGCGTATCGGCGCGCATCACCTAAACCGAGAAAAAAAAAAAAAAAGGTCCAGGAAAACGTCCAGGCATCGCACCATCTCAGAAATGCGTTCCGGCACAGCATACGGTATTACCCCAGCCGCTCAATGTTCAAGTGCGAGTTACTCTCCGTCTCCCGGTGCCATCGGCTTGACGCCGTTGGTCGCGTCGCCGTTGCGTGCGCTGCTGGAGACAATTCTGATGCGAGTTCCACTCGAAGACTGTGGTGTGCTTGCTCCGTGACCAGACGGCGCGGCCGATCCAGCGCCTTCCTCGAGCTCTCGCAGCTCAGAATGCGCGTCCAGCTCCTCTTGTAGCTTCCTGGAGAAGAATTCCTGTTCACATGCGTTAGTCGATTCTTGTGCCTCGCCCGCTCGGCTCCAGGACCAGATCGGCACCCGTGGGAAATCAACTCACATCCATAGTCTTGGCGTCTTGATACAGGATACTGCCGTCCTCGTTGTACGTCTGACAGTTGCGGATCATCAGATCAAAATCTTTGCGCATATCACTCAGGCACGAATACTCCTCCTTCTTGATGCGCGTCGCGATCTGGTTCATACAGATTGGGTTTTGGATGATCAGATAATAGTCGGCGTATTCTCTCTTCGGCGGCAACTTGACAAAAGGTCCGATGATGAGACGCTTGCCGGCATCAGACTCATCATCCTCGACCGGTGGCTCGACGTCGTCCACCTCCAAAGTCATGAGACCGTCGTACAACAGACGGAGGCTCCTCTGCAGCACTTCACGTTGTTGAGGACCGACCCGAGCATCAGATGAGGCGGAGCCACCTTTGCTCGGCCGTCCCTGTGGGCCGCGGCGTTTTTTGGTTGGTGGTTCCTCGTCACCGTCCTCTGCTTTCCGCTTGTCGTTCTTGCTGCCGGGCTTGCGCCCGCGTTTCTTGGGCGTCTCCATCTCCTCTGTGCTGGCGCGGCTGGCAGGGGGGGACTGGTCCATTGAGTTCAGTAAAGCCACCTTCTTCAGCTTGTTGTTCTCGCGCTTGTCCTTGCGCGCTTGTTTTCGTGAGGCGGCTGCTTCAGGCGAGTCCTCGTCGTCGTCCACGGCCATGAGCCACTGCTCCTCAGTCAAACCATCGTCGTATCGGACCTTGGTTCGCTCACGGGCCCCACGTCCGAGGATAGTATCGTCGGTCTCTTCCTCTATTACGTTGCCCTCGTTCAAGTAGATGTCGGGCAGCTCGTCATCTCCCATCAACCTGGACTTAGCCTTGGCTCCAGCGACCGAGCCGTAAGTCGGGTCTTTTGCTCTTTCTTCGTCAATCTTCTGGAAGACTAAGATTTCATCGTCGCTACGCGCAAGCATCATGTTGAGCTCTTCATCTTCCATATCATCCTGCTCGCCCGTCTCGGCCATGTCAGCACTCTCGAGAAGCGTCCGGAGCATAGCATCTCGGTCCGTCTCTGACGATTTGTTGTCGAATCGACCGGCCTGAATGACTTTGCCGTCCATGTCAAGCTTAAACCTCGCTCGTTCCAGAATCTTCTCTTCAACCGAGTTGGAGCTTATCAGTCGAAGGATTCGAACTTCGTTCTTCTGCCCGATACGATGAGCACGATCCTGGGCCTGCAGATCTTGATGAGGATTCCAATCCGAGTCATAGATGATGACCGTGTCAGCGGTCTGAAGGTTGAGGCCGAGACCTCCAGCGCGAGTAGAGAGCAAAAACATGAAGTACTTGGAATCCGGGTGATTGAAATCTCTGAGGAGATCCGAACGCTCATCCGACTTTGTCGTGCCGTCGAGACGCAAATATTCAAATTTTCTGTACCGCAGGTAATCCTCCATGATGTCCATGATGGCGGTCATCTGAAAGAACATCAGGACTCGGTGGCCCGTGGCCTGATACTTGGGCAAGATGCGATCCAAGAGCTCGAACTTGCCGGCCGTCCGCCACAGAAGGTCGTTGCTGATGCTCAGTGGGTTCATGACGTTTTCGACTTCGTCAAAGACAAATGGATGATTGCACAGCTTGCGAAGCTGCATAATCATATTGCTCAAGCCACGAGCATTCGTCTTGCCGCCCTTGCCGTCACTAACGACAAGTTTGTTGTGCGTGACCATTTGCTTGTACAGCTTGGCCTGAAGGGCTGAAAACTTGCACTTGATGACCTTTTCAGTCTTGTCGGGAAGGTCCTTCTCCACATCTTTCTTTAGCCGTCTGAGCAGGAAGGGTCTCAGGACCTTGTGAAGTCGACGGATGACGAGAATCTGCTCTTCTTCCGTCAATTCCATCTTGTCTTGACCGCCCGTGTTGGCGAATGGCGTATTGAACCACTCATCGAACGTCTTGACCGACTTGAAGATGTTGGGCAGGACGAAGTTGAGCATGGCCCACAGCTCAGCCAAATTGTTTTGCAGCGGGGTTCCAGTGAGAATGAGGCGGAAACGGGTCGAGTAGTACTGAGAGATGGTGGCGCTGAGCTTCGAGTTCGAGTTTTTCATACGATGACCTTCGTCAATTATCATATGGAACCACTTGATTTTGCTGAGAATCGGCCTGTCCTTGATGATGTATTCGTAAGTCGTCAGGAGAACCTGGAATCGGCCTTGACGAAGTTTCTCTTGCTGCAGCTTCCGTGTGGTGGGAGGGCCCTTGTACACGATGCGGCTAATCGAAGGCGCCCACTTCTCGAACTCGAGATTCCAGTTGGTGAGCGTACTCAGGGGCACAATGACCAGGTATGGCCCACTCTGCATCTTGCGCTCGATGAGATATGTGACGAGACTGATGGTCTGGATCGTCTTTCCAAGGCCCATCTCGTCTGCAAGAATGCCGTTGAGATTGTTGTTGTACAATGAAATCATCCATTGAAGACCCTTGATCTGATACTCTTTCAATGTGCCACCGACCAAGATGCTAGCTTGTTCAGTGACCTCCTCTCGGATCCTATGCGCAACCGCATAATAGTCGATCTTCTTGCCGCTGCCCTCTTCCTCGTCCTCACTCTCCTCTTCAATGAATTGCTCTGTATCATCACCGTAAGCTTCCGCGGCGTGACGTTGTTGCGCTTTGACCGAAGACGCCAGTTGATGCAAGAAGCCATCAGTCTGCTTGAGCAGATGAGTAATGCGAGTATCTTTGGCTTGATCGAGAAGTTTGAGGTAAGCTTCTTCATCGTTGGCCTTGAGAGCCTGCAGACGCTGCTTGGCCGTCCTCTCGATTCGTTTCTGCTCCTCCTTCTCAATGTTGAAATGGTGCGCATACATGGCACGAGCGAGTTTGAGTGCTTTGTTCCGTGAAGTATTGGCGCTGTCTTGAATTTCGGCACGGTGGTGGCAGATGGCGCGCAGGAAGTCGACGTGTTTCTTCTTCTCCCGGTTTTCACGTGCGTCGCGCTGCTGCTTCTCCAATTTCTCAGTGATGCGAGCTTCGCGCACGTTTTGCTTCTTCATCCGGCGGTAATGAGCCCGATTCGTTGTCATTGCCAGATTGTCGTAGTGTGTCATTTGTCTGCCGATCTTCTCTCGCAGCGATCTCTGCTTGGCATAGAGCGCCAGACTTTTCATCTCTATAATGGCCTTCCGTTTCAACGTGTCGTCGGCCTCTAGGGACTCCTTGGAAGAGTCCCAGTGCGCCATGTTTGCGGGAAGATTCTTGAGTTCGGCATATCGCTGGCTCATGCGGTTGAAAACCACGACTTCCCTTTCGTAGCGCAGATGATCGAAGTCAATGCCGGTGGGTAGAATACCAGGTATGAACCACCGATTTTTGCGCTGCGAATGCTCGAAGTATTTTATGGAAGGGCGGACCATGCCGGTTTCATATGGCGACTTGAGAGTCTTGTAGGTGTGAGCCTTTGGCACGAGTTTTTCCTCTTGAGAGCTGACTTCAATTCCCGTCGCGGAAGAAGGTTTTTCGGGTTCTTGACTGGACTGAGTTGTCTTGATGGAGCTGGGAGCGGACTCGACGGCAGAAGCCTGTCGGCGCTGTCGCTGGCTGAAGATAACTTGTTGTAACTGCAGCGAGATGCCGGCATTCTTGCCAAGTAGCTTGAAAGCATGGATCTGCTGTCGTAACAAGGCCAGCTGCGGCTGACTGAATTGGATTGATGCAGAGGAGGTCGTCGAAGCCGAGTTCGCATTACTGGAGGCATTGGGCGTCTGTGTCGGAGTCAACGATGCGCCCTGAGAAGGTGCAGATATTGGCTGCGTGGTCTGCGGCGTGCTTTGCGCAGGACGACCACCTGGAGGCGCGCCGTTTTGTGCCTGTTGCTGTGGATGTTGTTGCTGCGGCTGCTGCGGCTGCTGCATCATCTGTTGACTTCTGCGTATATTATGTTGCTGCTGGAAGTTTTTCAAGAAGTGCGAGGCTTTGACGAATTCGGGATCTGTATTAGGGACTCCCTGCTCCTTCATCTGCTTGAGTTTCTGGACAGGCGAAGCATGAGCCAAGTCCTCCGATACCTTGTATGATGCGCCAATCGGAACAATACTATTGCTAGACGTACCTTGAATACTTCTTCCGCTTGCTGCTTAGTCGGACCACCAGGTAAAGGCGCGCCAGGGTGCTGCTGCACCGCAGGCGGAGCTTGCACCGACGTCATGGCAGCGTTGAGACTTGGGAAGCGGTGCCAACTCGCGGGGCCGCTGACAAGGCAATTGATGATTGTTCTCGCTTAGTTACTGAGCATGACGATGGCTGGACTGTTGAAGACGCTCGTTAGGCGCGAGCAAACCGAAGCGCTGCTGCTTCAAGACCGAGGGAAATTCGGTGCGGTAGGGCAGCAGCCGATGCGTAAAGGGTTGCGTCGCGTCCGAGGCTCGACCAGGTAGGCTTTGTTGTGCAGGGCAAGCGATCAGGACAGGAAGGCACACGTCGTGGAGCTGCGTTTGATAGAAGCTACGACCGCGTTGGATGGATGCTGTGCAATGGCTGGCTGGGCGTGGGGGGTCAATCAGGGTGGGCAAAAAAAAAAGGGAAAACTCGCCAGGCGAAAAAAGCCGGGGGACGGCGAGGGATTGGCAAAAGAGTGAAAGCGGCGACGGGGCGCGTCGGTTTGGGTGTTTAAGCGTAGGATGCGCGCGAGTTGCGTGCAACGCTTTTGCCGGCAAGGACTGGAGATGGATGCCGATAATTTGCTAGGGCACCTGGCGATTTTCGGGATGCGGCGCGCGCTGCCTCGCTGATTGATGATGGGGAGTGGTGAAGACGCAACGGACAAGATTGAGCGTGACAGTGGGTGCCGGCGGTGCACGCATGACCGCAGTACATTTCAGCACGACACCTGCGCACGCGAAGTCCCACACCGACGCCTGCTAATTGATTGGCTGTCTGCCTTGCTTTGCACGTCACGTGTCAAGTTCTGGATTGTCTCGTTGCAAACGAAACACTTTGCCTCTTGTCATTATGTAATCATGTACGGAGTAATTGGGCTTTTCTTTCATTTGAACTGTGTCGTCGCGGTCCTCAAATGGGCCAATGTCGAAGGAATCATTGTACATTTGTGGCTTCAGAGGATCCGGTCTTGCGGAGAGCACGGGCGAATAAAGTTACCTGGTCGTCGAGCGCTTGGCTTGGCTCCTCCTGATAGTCATCGAACAGTAATCATTGGTCAAGATCAATCGTGTACCATGTTCTCACCACAGATGATCCATCCACTAGATCCGTTGAAGATAAATGACCTCGGACCTCGCAAACTTGACAGTGATGCTGTGAGACCACATATGCGGTGCGTCCGTGTTGCCGATCCGGGCCCATCTCTTCTCCGCTTCATCTTCTCGCCTTCTTCTTATCCGGCTCGTCCTCTTCACCATCACTGATCTCCGCGTATTGCGTTTTTGGCTGCGTTTTGCTCCATGCTTTGGTAAAAATCGGGTCATTCTGAGCTTGATCAGCGTATTTCAGGAGCGCCTCGCGTGGATCCTCGTGCAGCATGCGGGCAAGTGGAATATTTTCGGCAATATGCTTTTCGTCTGGCTGATTTTTTTGGAAGGGTGTCTGCTGCGGCATATGGGGACGGCGGGGGTCTTTTGAGCGTCCAGTCGCCGTGACGCCCGCCTTCCTGGAACCGGCGAGAACGCCGGGGGTGACAATCGACTCTCCTGACATGCCGAGTCCCTGGTCCATCGTCAAATTTGGATCGTCGTCAATATGACGCTTCTTGGGCGCTCGCGACATGACGTCCACAGCCCCGCGACTCGACTTTGCTGGGTTGTAGAGCACATGCGTCTCCGCGTTGGCCGAGCCAGTGACTATTTGATTCAATTTCGGGTGCCATTCCAGCGTGACGAGCGGCGAGCCCGGGCTGATGGGTGTGACGTGTTCGGTGCGAAGATTCCCAGGATTCAAGATATACAAATGGCCAGTATCGGAACCAGTGACTATATTGGCAGAGTTGGGCCCGTAGCGTATGTTGCTGGTGGGGAAATTATCCGAGGTCGACTTGTGAGACACACTGACAAGAGGCTTGGTAAACTTCCTCGTGTCCCACAACTTGATCAAATCGTCACCGCCCCTTGTGACCACCATGCGTCCATCGGATGAAATGTCAAGGCCGCTCGTCCACGTTTGAGACAAGTGCGCGTCCCGAATTTCCCCGGCCGGCCTGGTGAAGGGTCCATTGCCACCATACATGACCAAGGTTCCGTCAAGCGCGGCGCTTACAAGCACATTGTTGCCACCTCTACTGGGATTGCTCCAAGCGACTGCAGTCATTTTTGTTCTGCCAGCAGAGCCAGCCGCTTTAGACTTGAAGACGATGACTTCTTTGTGCGACCGCTTGTTGTTGATGTCCCAGATTCGTAGGGTGCTATCTGTACCAGCAGTAACGCAAAGGTTTTTGTCTGTCGGATGCCAGGTGCCTGTTGTGATTTCAGATGTGTGGCCTTTGGTGTTGTTCATATCTCTGAGATACATGTCCCCTTTGACAAATTCGGTTAGGATCTGACCATCTCGTGAAATGATTTTGGCTTGAGGATGCGCGGAAACACACAGAAACACTCCACCAGATAGAGGACTGAACTCTACATGGTGGATGGAATGTGACTCTCCCGTGGCTGCCGACTTTTTCGGATCGTAGGGATCGAGCGTCCTGAACGCCCGCAAAGTGGAAGGCGTCATGGATGCGAAATCATGGAATTTCACATTGCAGTCTGTCGAAGCGGTCAAGAGCCTGCCGCCTGCAGGATCCAATGAAAGTGTCGTCACCGCCCGGTTATGCGTCTTGAGTATGAGCTCGTGGGACACAGGATACTCGTCGTCAGAGTCGCCGTCTGAATTATCAGAATCGTCAGAGTCGTCGTCGCTGCTGTCACTGCCACTGGGACCGCCCTTTTTGTTTGGCCGAGCTTCTTGTGTTCTGGGGAGAGCCGCTGCGGAGCTGTCGGGCTTATCCTTCACGTTTCTTCTGCTGCGATCAATTTGAGCCGCAATGTTCGCCTCTTTCGACTTGGTCCCGAATGATGCCGGCAGAAACGCTCTCATCGGGTCGTCATGCGCAAGATCCGGGACCTCTACTTCGAGATCGTCGTCGCTTTCCATGGTCCCTTCGTTAGGCTCCTTCGAATACAGAAGGAATGAGTAATGGCCGAGGGATGACACCAGGGAAGGCAATGCCCTGTCGACTGCTGACGATGGCGTGCTTGCTGTCAGAAAGAAGGCGAAATTGTCTTCTGTGTAGTTTTGATTACTTTTTAGATGCGATCAGGATAGGTTTCTTGATGCTCTGCTAACGTATCAAATGATCTACAAGCATGTTTTCCGATCTAGTACTAATCCGGAAAGGCGTCTACGGACCCAAGACATGCAAAAAGATTTTGTACTAATCTCCTTGAGGTCGCAAAGGTCAGTGGGAACAGTAAGACACGGCGACGATCCAATTGCCCAATCAGAAAATGTAGTGCATACTGGGGCAACGGGGCCCCCACTGACCTTCGCGAACTCGAGGAGATAGGGAACACCGCATTGGCCTGCATCGATTGAGAGCAAGTCCGAAATGGCAATAATGCTCTCTTTGCTGATCATGCGTAGAATGAAGTCGCAATCTTGTGGGCCAAGCGGACTCTACTTGCAAATGTATCCTACGTTGTCGCATTCGGAGCTTGTGTGTGACCGCGAGCCTTCGACACTGCCATGTTCCAAATGTATAGCCAGGAGTCATGACCATTTGATCGAGGCTTGTGAGCTGAGTAAAGGCTGTCCCAAGATTCAAAGATAAAGAGATGTTGCAATTGAGAAGCAAGCATGAGAATTGGGTCTCGGAATCGCTTAGAGTTCCCTCCTACATTGAGCTCTGACAGAGAATGCCACAAAAATTCTGAGCCACATGATTGCTTGATGCCCCGGATCCTTACCATCAGTCTGCGACGGTCTGAACAATAACCATGCTCCGTGCACCTCCTGTGTTATGCTTATTTCCTCCTAAGTGGGACAGCACCTGCAAGTTTGCAACTTATTGCTTTCCCAACCAGCGCATTTCATGCTTCCAGTAGACAACGCTTTCCATTTGGACTCAGCAGAAAGTAAACGCTCGCATCGACATCATCGTTCGACATGCCCTCACGGGTCGACAGGTGTATCGTGGGAAATTCCTGCAGGAATCGCACAGTTGCAAGTCGAAGTTCTATGTATGCCAAATGCATTCCAATGCAGTCTGAAGAAAGCAGTGTCAGTAACGTTTCAAAGAACTTACCAGGCCTGTATGATGGTACTTACTTCGAGAACCGCGGCCGAATGCCATGAAAGTCTCTTTCATTTCCTTTGTCGGACTCGCCCATCGATAAGGATCGAATTCGAGCGGCTTGGGAAACACTTCGGGGTTCCGGTGCATAGTATACGACTGCGTAGAGACGGTCGTATTCTCCCGAAGCCAGTAATCTCCGAAAGATGCACCGCCCGCGGGTACTGAGCGTGGAAGAGCCGCAGGCGCCGCAGAGTGCAGACGGAGCGTCTCCTCGATTGTCCAATTCAGCAGAGGCAGTTCTCGCACGTCACGCTCAGTGAAATCGGCGGGCAATGTCTGTATCTCTTTGACAAGAGCCTCTCGGAGTGCGGGCCGTTGGGCAACATTCCAGAAAAGATAAGTCAGGGTGAGCGCAGTTGTGTCACTGCCAGCTACGATGAAAGATTGGGCATTGACGACTATGTCGGTGAAGGACATATTGTCGTCATCCTTAGCTTTGAAGAGCTTGGTGAAAAATGTCGGCTTCACATTGTCGGGGTCAGTATCAATGATTTTCTGATAACGCTCAAGTGATTGTCTCGCGTAGCTGATCATCCGACGAGCTCGACCGACCGTCTCACTGAAGATGGGAAGCATTGGGAACTTCTGTGCGAACGAGAACAGCAGCGGAAATGTGACGCGAACCGAGGACAGGGCGCCGACGTTTTCCAAGTCCGAAATGTATTGATTCATCTGCACAGTGAGAAGCCAAATCAGCCGACGGGACATTGTTATGCATGCAATCGTGAGAAAAGGTGCTTGTTACCTTTCCCTGTTCCAACATCCGGAAGGACTCGCCAAAGGATAGCTGACCGATAACGTCGGTAGCCAGGAAGAGACTCCATTTGAAGACATCGACAGCTCCCCGAGTATCGTGTTCTTCCCTCATTCTCTGGATAGCCAACTCAACTAGTGCAGTGACCTCGGGGAGAAGTAGCTTCAACAAGGATTCTGACATTGAATTGGCAAGCAGTCTTCGTAGCCTTCGATGCTGGTCCACACTACTGGTGCTGAACAGGCTAGGGACCGGTCCTGCGACGAGTTGTTGGTAGAACGAGGACTTGCGGAAAGTTTCTTTCATGCCATAGATTGTCTTCACATGTTCAATCTCGGTCAAGTCTACGTGGTTGGGGCTCAGTCGAACAGTCGGGCCTGTTGGGAACTTGGATTAGAGGCGAGGAGGCAAAAATTGGAGTCGAGGCTTTCATCTTACCGTATCTCTGATGCAGAGAGTGAACCCAGTAAGCTGCCTGGCCTCGGTGCCAGTGGTATCTCCAGGGCCAGTCGCTCCATTTTGTATACCATGGCCCTGGTACTTTTGACGTTGGATTCACATGAACAGAGTAGGCCAACTGAGTCGAAACTGGTCAGTCTCTTTATTTTCAATGCGTTACTTTCTCTACACTTACATATGCCAAGGTGGCTAGAAGAGCAACGCCGCAAAGCGGCAAGATCTGACCGGCTACTAGCAAGATAGCCATGGCACGAGTTGACGAGATGCTGATAATGCTGTTCAGAAGAGAAGGATGGGATGGTGGTCAAAGCAGTCAAGCCAAGCATTACATTGGGACCAATCCATGAAGTGATTTATAGTGCGACGAAGCCTTATTCAGCGCAATCAGAGAAGGGAGGGGGCCAATTTCGATGGCACGGACAAGTCTCGGTCTGCCGCTACTCGCATCAAGACAGAAGGCCGGCATCCCTGCGGCAATTAGACGGCCTGAGTGAGGCCTTCGGGTCCGAGTCGGACCTCCCCCTCTTTGACGCGGAAAACATACACGATGACATCTGCGGGTGTCATTGCCGGACTATGGGCAATGCCGTCTCCGCCCAGCATTCATCAACACGGAGTTTCAAAGACCAAGGCGAGAGCCGATGCTCATGGGCAGCAACGGCAGCGACAGATAGATTGGTGACGCTGCACGCGCGGCTCGGTCAAGTGATTCTTGCGAGCCACGGAGGCTGGTTCCATTAGCTAATCATACATCGTCGGCTGCAACGGCATCGCTCTCGAGAAGAAGTCGATGCACCCCTCCTCCGCCTTCCTTGCTCGTACGATGGAGCAGTTCGTCGCCCTGGTCTGTTGACGTGTGTCACGTCGGCCGGGCTGTAGAGGGTGGTTGCCTCGCGACGTCGGTCGGAGGAGCGTGGCCATGTCCGTCCACAATCACACAACCTTGCCATGGCGAGGTGGCAGTGCACGTTCGCGCTTCGGCTGATGGCAGTCTCCGCCGACGGGTCGACGGTATTACGAAAGCGCCCAGGTTCTTTTGCGTCACGATTCCGCATTTGGATCGCCACGCACGGGCCGGGTAGCGACCGGGTACGAATTTCTTGAGTATGCCCGATGTTAAGTGACGAGTTGTCTTACTTATAGAAGTCAACAAGCCAGAGCCTGGTAAAATGTTATAGTGGTAAAGACGTGTCCATTTGGAATGCGCCCGGACCTTTGCTTGTTGTCATGCTGTGAAAGCGCCGCGAGCAAGGGGAATCTTTGGCAAGACTCTTCCAACGGGTCGGCCAACCGAGCAGCCTCTCCGCCTCTGTGCAAGGTGGATAGGATGCCTATTCGACTCTAATAAGTCAACGAGGAGCTTGACAAGGAGCGTGCGGCCATAGACTCTTTTTAGCAAACGATTGAGACGGCGTGTCATTGCTGACTGTCGTGGCAAGACTGTGCGCAACTTTGGAGTGCTGTGAAGCATGACGGGCAGTTTTCTGCACAAATTGTGTAAATCAGCCACACACAAGCACGTATCATGGACGTAATGAGAGACACAGACACGCAGTATTCGCCCTCCCGCGACACCCATGCCTGTCAATACCATCAGAACAAGGGTCCAAAAACATCCATAGAGATGGAATCCAATCCGAGAGGTGAAAAGGTACTCCGTAGGATCTCCACTGTTAGCACTTGGAGCCGGAATGCGCAAACAAAAGGACCGATGCGAATTCATGTGGCCTGAGCATGTCGTCAAAGTCATCAGACATGGGGAGAAGAGCATTTATCAGTGTGAAGGGTGCCGAACGATGGCTGCTGCGAGGGTGACGTCGGCAGCTTCCGACTGGCTGTGGGCGCTCTTGGCAGTTGCGCCGGGTCCTACCTGCCAACTTTGCACGCGCGTCACTCACGTCTTTCATCTCTCAATGTCGCGTGGTCCACATTGTCGCCACCACTTGGCCGATAACGCACAAGATGCATCGAGATGCTCCGCAGGAGGAAGAGGATGATCAATATGCCTCATCTCAAGATTCAGACTTTGCGCCCGAAGACGCCCCGGCAGTAGCATCTGACAACTCCGACTCCGACGACGCGCCCTCCAATGGCCACGCCAAACGCAAGCAGCGGGGGGCGGAAAATGGCACACGGGACGACAATTACGACAATTCCGGAGATGAGGCCATTATCGCCAAGGGCCAAAGGAAGCGGAGGAGGGCGCGAGAAAAGGGACTGGCTGCAGACGAAGATGAGGGCGGTCATGGTGGCCTCGTCAAGACCCGCGCTCAGCGCGCTGCAGAGTAATAAAGCTCCCCAACATCCTTCGCGAACAAGAGACAGGTGAGCTAATCTGTGCACGTACAATGCAGAAAGGAAGAGCGTGAATATACAGCTACGAGCGACCCCGTCACGATCGATGTGGACGCCCTCTGGGCCCAGATGATTTCCGGGGAAAGTGCAAAGCCGAGCACTGCCGATGAAAGCACCGACAAGGCTGCTTCAAGCGAGCCGACGACACTGAAGGAGCAGAGCGCAACCGAAAGTGCGAATGACTCGTCGCGGTCGGGACAGACAGACGTCATTCGCATTAAACGCACGTACAACTTCGCTGGAAAGGTTCACACGGAAGAAAAGCTCGTGGCGAGAGACTCGGCCGAGGCCAAACTGTACCTTGCTTCCGAGGGCAATAAAGCTGTCAGCACAGAGGCATCGCCTTCGAAACGAGCCACTCGAAAAGCCTTCCGATCAGCATTCGAGCCGATTCTTGACCAAGGACCAGGGCGCACCGATCTGGATCTGGGGCTCGCTGCGAGGATGAAGGCAGCCAAGGACATGCAGGCCAAGAAGCTCAACACGGTAGAGAAGAGCAGGATGGACTGGGCCGGCTACGTGGACAAGGAAGGCATTCAGGACGAGTTGCAGCTAGCGAGCAAGTCTAAGGACTCATATGCAGCGCGACAAGACTTTTTAGCGAGAAGCGAGGCCATACGAGAGGACGACGCTCGGAAGGCAAGGATGGCCGGAAAGACGTGATGCAGTGAGGCGGCTCGGGTGCGTTTCTTTGGCGTTTTGTGGCTTGGATACCCAGGGTATTTTCGGGAGACTTGATCTCAGTCTTTCATGGGAGTTTTCATGACCCATATGCTTTGGGCTGACTACATTGATCTTGCCAAGGTACATCCACACGTTGTGACCCTTTGTTTCCAAGCTGCCCCAAAGACCAGGCTGTATGACTGCGTAGAGTGTTTGACACTCCTCTCGCGGCGCCAGGCGTAGAGGAGCCCTGTGACCTTCAAGGACGGCGATGCAGTCGAGGTCAACAGCAGAGCAAGATCATGACCTCCATCATAAATGGCAGACGGTTGCCTAGGGTGTGCTGTCTCGATCTCGACACTCTTGTCCATCACAACAGGATACATGGCTTCGTGCGTCGACTCTCTGGGGCTCAGGGGTCTAGATGCCCGATGAAGTGCGCCGGCAAATCTCAAGCAGCCTAGAGATAATGTACTTGGGCCTTTTTGCGTGCCGCAAGTGGTCCGGCCCGCCCACGCAGAAACCATACTATCCGAATTGACTCCCATCTCCAACCCAACCTGCCCGCCAAGCGCACTAGCTCACTCCGCGGGGTCTTTTTTTTTCCCTCTTCCCCTGTCGAATCACGAGCTCAAACTCCACGACAACCATCGTCACCAGCAAACACAAGCACAATGCCCAAGCGCACCGCACCGCCTCCCGCTCCGTCAATACCAGAGCCCGACGCGCACGATCTGCTACGTCGACACTTCGAGGCGCGTTTCCAACCGCTCGACACCCCAACACCCCGCCACGACGAAGCCGAGCACGACTCCCAAGATTCAGAATGGGCCGGCCTGTCCGATGACGATGACGATACCGGCTCCAATGCCGACGACTCAGCCCAGCAATGTACATTTCCCTCCTTTCTTTTCTACCATCCCCAGCAACTAACACACGCGAAGCCATCCAAATCGTCGACCATTCCGCCCCCGCCCCCCAATCAAGCATGTCGAAGCGCGACCTCAAAGCCTTCATGGTCCGCCCCCCCCCCCCCGGGGCG
>JARJRV010000609.1:0-24528 GCA_030783925.1 Aschersonia sp. MBC 735 | reverse complement strand
CCCCCCCCCCCCCCCCCCCCCCAACAAGCGGCTAGAAGCCAATCAGATTGATTCGAGTAACTGCACCTGGTCGCGTCGGCGAATCACAAATGGGACAGGCAAGGCTAGTCCGCCAGATTTGGGTTGGGGGAAACAGTTGCGCTTCTACTTTGCCGATGCTGGGGCAGAAGGTCCGGCAAAAGAGCAGCCCAAAGCGCAAAAATAGACGATGAGCCCCGGATCTAGACGACAGTTCGGCCGAGGAAGGTTGAGGCGTCCGGGGGAAGGAGGGACGGAGAGGGGGCGTGCCAAGATCCGGGGCACCAACCTCCAATTAGGCAGGTACGGATCGGGAGAGCAGCCTCGTTGTGGCAAGTCCAGGTCCAGGCGGGCTCTGTGCGCGCCTTCCATTTTTCTAGATCGCGTTGAGCACGTCGAGCACGTTGGCCAATATTCCTACGAGTTGCGGTCCAAAGTTTTGTTGGCCGGACGAGGAACCTGGACTTGTCGATGAATGGCAAGTTGCTGGACATGCCAGCATGACGCCATGGACGTGCAGAAGGCCCCGATGGACACTCGGGCTGCAGTTCGCAAACAGGCCGAGCTGAGCCCCAAGCCGTGTCCCGGAATTCGTCTTCGTGACAAACGTCGTCTTCTGCTTTGATGCTATCGATGTGTCAAATTGGCGCCCAGGGTTTCATTCACGGCGTCAGGGCCGACGAGGCCGAAGCGTTTTTGATTGCAGTCACTGGTGGAGGTGTGCCAGTTGTCACGTAAGATCGATATTGCATCGCTTTCGATACATTACGATGCTAAAATACATGTATGAGGCTCGTCGTATGCAGGCGTCATGGCGGACCTGGCAGAGATTAATAAAGAAAAATTTGGCGTGATCGATATGAAAAAAATTCAAAAGACAAAATCCCGATCTAGATGAGGGATTCTGGTCTATGCCTCCACCCGCACGCCTTAACTCAAAGGAAAAGCAATCGTGCTTTGCGCTACTCAGAATATGCAGTCGCCTCGCTGCGACATATTTGTACAACAAGAATTGTCCCCGGCTCGGGCTCACCAAGCAATAATGGCCACAGCAGCGAGAGCCACGCCGAAAGGAAGCACGTCTTTGACGGCACCGGCTGTGGCGACGGGCGCTTGGGGAGATGTGCTGCTGCTGCCGCTGCCGCCAGGTGGGGTGACCGAAGTGAGAGTTGAGGGCTGGGAACCTACGCCAGGCCCGGATCCTCCAGGGCCAGAGTTTCCAGGAACGGAGCTTCCAGAGCCAGGACTTGAGCCTGAGCCGCCGGAACCTGAAATGCCAGGGCAAGAACCGCCTGTGCAAGAGCTGCTGGTACCAGAGCCGGCAGATCCTGAGCCTCCGGACCCGGAACTACCAGTCCCCGATCCGCCGGAGCTGGAGATACCAGAGCCAGAGCCGCCAGAGCAAAGTCCGCTCAGGCATATGACTCCAGAACCAGAGCTGCCGGAACCAGAGCTGCCGGAGCCAGAGCTTCCAGAGCAGGAGCCACTAATGCAGGAGCCGCTAGAGCAAGAGCCCCCCGTGGGACTCGAAGAGTCAGCAGTGCATGGAAGAGTCACAACCACAGTCCCATTGACTGTAATGGTCGCCCCTGAACCCGGGCCGGAGCTCGCTCGGGTCCCGGTGGTAGTACGAGTGCCGCTGCCAGTCCGGGAAGCACTGCCAGTTCGGGTGCCGCTGCCAGTCCGGGTGCCACTGCCAGTTCGGGTGCCGCCGCCGGTTCGGGTGCCGCTGCCGGTTCTAGTGCCAGAACGAGACCGATTTCTGGTGCCGGTACCAGTGGAAGTGCCAGTTGCCGTGCCATCACCAGGAGCTGCGGTAGCAGTGTCCGAGGAAGTATCCGTGGTAACGCCAGTCGTGGTTGCGGTTGTCGTACCGGTAGCAGTTCCGGTGCCCGTGGCAGTTCCAGTCCCGGAGCCTGTGCCCGTGCCGGTATTGGTGTTGGTGTCTGTACCAGTGTTGGTACCCGTAGCTGTACCTGTTGCCGTACCTGTTCCGGTGCCAGTGCCGGTGACGGTGCCTGTGTCTGTTCCTGTTCCTGTTCCCGTAGCTGTGCCTGTGTCTGTTCCCGTAGCTGTTCCTGTCCCTGTCCCTGTACCCGTAGCTGTTCCTGTTCCTGTGCCTGTGCCTGTGTCTGTTCCCGTTCCTGTTCCTGTTCCCGTAGCTGTGCCTGTTCCTGTAGCTGTTCCTGTGCCTGTATCTGTCCCCGTAGCTGTGCCTGTGCCTGTGCCTGTTCCTGTGCCTGTGCCGGTACCGGTATCTGTGCCTGTACCTGTACCTGTACCTGTACCTGTACCCGTAGCTGTTCCTGTGCCTGTGCCTGTACCTGTGTCTGTGCCTGTGATTGTTGCTGTGCCTGTTCCTGTGCCTGTGCCTGTGCCTGTTCCTGTGCCTGTGATTGTTGCTGTGCCGGTACCGGTATCTGTGGCAGTTAAGATAAAGCACTTAAGATCCTGGAAAAAATCAATGACTTGTTGAAGCGAGGCGGAGATTCGTGCCGCAATTCCCTGGGCTGGGATCCTAAAATCTTCAGGTAATTTTTGACTAAGAGCTATACCGAAGGCCTGTGCCGCACCTTGTATAGGTATGAGCGCCACTGTAATGAACAGACAGCCTTGCCCCGAGACGTCAAAGACCTGTTTCTTGCCAATGGCAATGGTTGAAATTGTCTCGACCAATGCAGCAAGCTGTCCGATGGGAACAGTCAAGGCTTGAGCATCTTGCGAGGTAAGAAGCGGGCCGCTTCTGATGCGGGCGGTGGATATGTTGACGGCATCAACAACATTTTGGGCGGCGGTAATGAGGCTAGCATCGTTCGAAGCATCCTTGAATCCCTGTACCTGACTTGAGAAAGTATTCAGACTGGTCTTGATGTTGTTGCAGTCCCGTATGACCCTGTCGCCGGCCGCTGTTTGTATACTGAGGTCGGTCGTTACGGCGGCCAGGGCTGCCGTGGCAAACAAGAGGAACTTCATCTTTGCGAAGGCGGTCTCGGCTTGCGGTCATGGAGTGGGAGACAAGAGAAAAGAAGGAATGAGAGAATTCGCAGGAGATACAACCAGAGTATCAATGAGAGGTGCAAAAAAAAAAAGTTTCAACGAGTGAGGTAGTGAACGGTATTCTGAGCGCTAGAGGCCTCTAAGACGGGATTGGGTGTGTTTGTATACCTGGAGAGATCAAGCTCCCAGGATCTGAATACAGGTGTTGACTATCAGCCCAAGGCGCCCATGTCAGGTCAGTTACAGCTGGATCAACGTGGAGTAGATGGCAGCGTTCATATACAGGTGCTATGTATGTACATATGTGTTTTTCTCCCTTGCCTGCCCCATCTGGGACATCCTCTTCAGCTAGCGGACCAGACGCTCCTGAGTGTCCGCCTTTCTCTCTCTCTGCGAGGGTGCGATGGTAGTGTCACAGACGAAGCACACCAGACCTTCGGGGAATGCAAGCGTGACAAAACGCCATAGTGTCGGTATGATGAGGCTTATAGGTCATCTTATTGCCTCTGCGGAGAAGTGGGCTATGGGGTGCACGAGCAGGGATACGGGACCGAGGAAGTGGTCCAAAAGCACAAACTCCCATGAGTTTCTTCCTTCTATTTATTACTTTTGGGTTGGGTAGAAAAGGGGGGACCCGGGCGAGAGTTCATCCCATCCTGATCTCTTTGGACGACTTCTTATCTCGCGATGCCAAGATCTGACAGCGTGTCAGGCAGCTAGAAGTTTCATTCGAAGTAGACAGTAGTTCTTCCACTCCCAAAAAAACAGCGAAATGGCGAAAACAGGAAGCGAGACAAATGATCACTCTGTCGGTGGCCGCTCAGCACTTACTGCTTGCTCGATAGGGCATTGGCATAAAGACAACTTCTTCCTTCTTCTACCCACACCTCGTTTCTCTCCCTCTCTTGAAAAGATACCTCATCAGGCCGGCCTTCTGCTGAGACTCGAGCTGAGGCTGGTCTTATAACCCCAGAACCCTGCTGGCGTGAGGCGCACCCTCTTTCCGTGAAGAGACACAAATCGCGGCTGTGTCTCATTGCTCTAGATTTCTTGTCTCGTCCGGCACCTCTTATGGTGCAAGTTGGGCTCAACATCTGAGATCAAGTTCCAGGCACCCGCCGAGCTGTTTGCGCATGAAGCAACGTGCACGTCCCAACGCAATTATTAGACCTTGTCGCATTCCGTAGGCATCTTGGATACGGAATGTGCGCGCGAGATGTCATTTCCTCAAATAAGGGCGCGTTGGCGCATCTGTGTAACCCGTTCGTGCCTCCACGTCGAGACTTATTTCAGATATACGTGTGAAACGTCAAGCTGTCCCAGATTTCCGCTATGGATCTTGCCGCGACCAATCGAAGGTGGGCATAGTGCGGCTGACGATGCCGGCAAGTTTCTTTTACTGCATTATGAGCCTTGGTCCCTACAGTGATAGGTCGATGCACCAGTTTTCGACGTCGCGACGCGGCCGTTCTTTGCATGCCTTGGAATGTCAGACGAGAAATTGATGGTGTCCGCCTGCTTCCTCAAGCGATCGTACGACGATACAAATCCCATCGGTCGCGCCTATTGCAGTTTCACAAAATGCGGTATGCGTCGAGTCTAAAGCCGTGTTCTTGCTCCACGTTCATTAAACCAGCATCGCGCAAGCGCCAAGTTTCCGATACCAAAGCATCGCCAAGAAATGCAGCTGGACCATTTATGATTGCTCTTTCGTCGCACTTAAGCCCTACCAGTCAAGAATATGGACTGGTATAGGTCGGGCAGGACTTGAAGGGGGTCTCCCCGAATTCGGTATCAAGATCAGGCTCGGGACCTGACTTGATCACTGTGACCGAGTGCAGGACAGCTTTGCATGCCCCTATTACATATTACACACAGCCATTTCACTATAAAATTACTAATCACCGCGGCCATTGGGTTGTGCAACGGTTCCATCGAAGCAACACGACTCGATCAACCGGGCCCTGTCAACAAAGTTTTGATGCAATGAGGAAAACTATTCGACTTTCTTACTTCTTGGAGAGAATGGCTCCCGCCAGACAGCTAGGAGGAGTCAGCGCGGTTGGATGACTTTCGCACGCTGCGAGTTCGAGTGATTTTGACGTCGCTTTCCGTCATTGAGCATTGGGCGCAAACACATTAGTGCTTCCACATGTTATGGCATGCTAGGAGCTGATTAAATAATTTCGGTATGATGCCGGCTGATGTGCCCATTGCATTGTATACAAGAGGTGACTGATACCGATGTGGTGATGTCAACGACAAGCGTGCGCTGATAAGAGCATGGACTTTCGTTACATTAATCACTATGGGTAATTAGTGACAGCCATCATGAAAGATCGGTCGGGTCCTGCCGTTCTCTGGTGCAACAACCTTGACCTGAGGGTGCCATAGCCTAAATTGACCAGTCGGGTGACTGAATGAGAAGTTTGCGTTTGAAATGACAGCCCTCATACGCAAACAAGACGTGTTCGATGTTGAGATGACGCTCGGGCTCCTAAGTGGTTTTGACGTGTTCTAACGGTGCCATTGCGATGAATCGCCGGTCAAGAGAGAGAGATTCAAGTTTGTATCTGCAGAAATCTTCCATACGCAAACACGACGTGATCATTGTTTCGATTGACCTCGGCGCCCTGAGTCTTGGCCTGCTCTGAAGGCGCTATTGCGATGATTTGTCAATCGGGAAACAAAGCTTTAAGCTTGCATCTGCAGAGAATTCCTTATCTGCCACCACAACGTGTTTGCGGTTGACGACGCCCTCAAGCCCCCGAGAGGTCTGAGCCCTGAGCAGCTGAGCAGCCACCCTTCCAGTCCTTTGAGACACTTGCTTCTGCCCTTGTCACTGCGCAACGGACAAGTTCCGTGTTTGCAAGTTCCTACCGCCCACGTCACGCTGTGACCCTCGTTATACGGACCTCGGAGCGCGCGGTAAGTAATTGGTCAGGTCAGAGCTTCTTCGCAATATGGAAACAGTAACAAACCAATCACGCGGCTTGCTATTTTTGATATGGGATTGTGTGAGCTTTTCATCATGTTCCGTACAGACTGATAGGACTCGGCTTGCCAGACCATGAAGAATGCAGGCTCTGGTGGAGTGCTCGAATATGTGCGAGTTGGTGTTCAACGTCGCCATGCAGCATGTCATGCGTCGAACCTTTGGCTTTCCCGTCGGCAATCTGAGAACCAATGTGACCGGCGAGGACAGGGAATATTCAGCTGCGGCAACTGTGAGTTCCCGAGATCGAGCAAAAGTTGCCGGCATCGAGACCTGAGACGCGAGATTGCTGTAGTTCTCACCCGTGCTTGTTCCATTTTGCTTGCTTCCGAAAATGCGATTGCTGTGACGCATTTTGCTCCTTGGACGAGCGCGCCTACGTCGGTGCTGTGAGTTGCGGTGCTGCTGTCGAGTTTATCATGAAAGTCGAAGGAACTGACTACACTTTGCCATTGCGGCGACGTTGTCTTTGACCCGTGGCTGTCGTCGCCTAAGTGACAAAGATGTTGGTGACCTTCTCGTGACTTGTACATCCTCAGCCTGGTATGGCCTGTTGTCACGTAGTTCTTTCTTCAGCATCCTGTAGACTAAGTGTCGTCGCTCCCTCTCCATCTATGGAAGTTTGGCGCTTTCGTCACAAGCAACACCATGCGTGCTGTTTGCCTCTTT
Source organism: Aschersonia sp. MBC 735 (assembly GCA_030783925.1). Classification (NCBI taxonomy): domain Eukaryota; kingdom Fungi; phylum Ascomycota; class Sordariomycetes; order Hypocreales; family Clavicipitaceae; genus Aschersonia; species Aschersonia sp. MBC 735. The sequence continues at coordinate 17,849 of JARJRV010000609.1, read as the reverse complement.
GTTCACGTGCGCGCCCAGGCGGCAGGATCTGCGCGTCACCCTTTGATCCTTATGCGCACAGCCAGTCGGCAGAGGCGTCCATGAAGTCACTTGAGCCTGCCAACGTCTCTGCACGAGCCTCAACATATTTGACTGCAAACTGGTGCGCTCAGGAACGAGTCTCTGAGCTGAGTGTCAGTGTCGTGCTAATGGTGCTCGGCGTGCTGATGGTGCTTGGCGGACTGAAGGTCACGCGGCGGCCCTCCGAAGACAACTCCTGAGTGCCGCGTCCTTGTCGAAGCTCTGGTCCAGGTAAGGACTGTATAGCGCGGTTTGGCAAGACGCCCATCCGTGGGCGCTCACACTTTTGGCGCAACAGACTGGAGGAATGACCTCGGTTGGAATCAGGCTGAGATGAAGCCACGGACAGGATCAGCAAACTGCTCGGACTAAAGTTGAACACCATGTTTGCATATCTCCTGCTGTATGGCTTGATTCGCAGCGCATCGAAAATCAGCTTTCAAGCACAAGAGAGCAAAGAGTGACAAAGCAGCTGACACGTGTTTTGTCGACATGGCCTGGGGCCTCTTTTACTTCTGCCATGTCTTCGGGTCCTGGTGTATGTGGCAAGTCTTTGTTGTCTGAAGTCGGTCTATGTTTTCCGTACCCAGTCTGGGTTGTTTGTGGCAAACCATAGCCATATGATGGACCTTTCTGACTACTTGTAATAGTAGCACGGGACTTTTGACCTTACAGCTTGAATTAGCAGTAGCGTAGGCCTTCCAACGTCCCGTTGAAGAGCATGCTTGGGAAGGTACCTTGATTGCTTCTTCAGTCAGCCATGCTGATTATTTGACAAACATACCAGAATCAAGTCACTTCGGAGTCGCAACGGTCATTCTTACCGAATCGTGCGCTCAAAGTGACGACATTGTGTTTCCCATTCTAGCTTTGACTAGCAACGAAGTCCACGTCACTTTGGGGTGACAACATCATTCTTCTCAATGAAGCTGTAATGAGCGAACGAAAGCTCCAGGCGGCACCAGTCATACTTGTCATTCACAAGCGGACGGGAACATCATAGTGACGACAACCATGCTTGTCAACCAACTGTCCACGGTAGATGACGTTTCCTCGAAACATGGACTTATAACACGTAAAGAGGAGTGGTCTCGCCTGCAAGGTAGCGCAATCAACCCAGATCGTGACTTCATCGGCGCCAAAGCCATAGAAAAGCAAGGAGAAAGAAGAGGCTTTCGTGGGCTGCGTCCCCAGCACGCCGTCTTGTTGGCCTATTCTATCTGCACCCACTTCGTCTGCAGAACATCATTTTCTTCCCTTTACTTCTGCCCCCTGCAGAGTTGGTCCAAAAATCACGACAACGAGATCTGCATCACACAATCCGGCCGTGCAGGGAAAGAGGACCAATGCTCATGCAGGGCAAGCATGATGATGCCCGCTGAGGCAACCCCGTCAATGCCGGAATTGCATTGTCACGCACGGCCGAGTCGACGACGGTTTGTAGCACCCGCTTCCTGAACGTGCACGCGTCTGCATCTGCCGGTGAGGGACTTGAGACTTGACCGAAGCTTTTCCTCATGACGTGTGGTCTGTGTTGTCTGCCCAAGGCGTCGGCTCCATCACTGTCACAGCAGGATTAGGAGCTATGTACCGTAATAAAGCCACTGTTACAGGTTTGGTCGGCTTCTTCTTTTGACGTCATGATCACGCTCACCATGCTGGAGGCTCTACGTCGTGGCGCTGGAGCATGGCCAAACGAATTGTCAGTCATGGGTGATGACATGGAGCGACATGGAGAGATGACGGCGAGGTTTGGATGGCGGCACATGGTGTGCTGATGGGCCGGGGTAGGGATATTCTTGTGGCTGACGACTGATGACTGCGAACATTGTGGAATAATAATTGTGCCCGTTTCATCAACGACGGCTGCTCCCCTTTCCTGCATGCATCGCATTGCATTGCATTGCATTGCGAGTGTCCATGGACGCTACGTGGCCGACATGGCAGTCAGTCACAGTCCCCTCTTCGCCGGCTGGTTGCTTCCGGACAAACATGCGGTAGTGTTGCAGAGAGAGGTAACAAGCCACGGTCAATGTTCTCCAAAGGAACCTTTTCTTTGCTCCAGGCCCCTGCTTGGCTTGGCCACATTCAATGTTGAATCTGATGCTCATCGTCAGTCCCATCAGTCAAGTCCAGCACCAAGCCAAACGCTGATTGGCCGTGAACGGGGGTGTGTGGCGCCCCACGCGCTGCTTGTCCATGGCATCCCACCTTCCTCAGCTGAAAGAAGTTTCTTTTTTCTCGTCAAGAACGTGCGCATGCACATGCACACGCCTGCTCCCTTGCGTGCGGCAAGCAGCTCAGCTGGATCGTGCTCTTTTGAACTGGTCGTGTCGGTCGGCGGCGCACTCGGGTGGAACCGAAGATGCAGGTCGCACACGTGCGTCTGCCAGTGGAAGACAAGGGCATCGGAATGAAGCTGTGTCTTGGACCTGCGCTTTGGGCCAAGACACCAACGAGCCAGGGGAGGGCTGAGTGCCGTCTTTCTTTTGCGATTCAGAAGAAGAGTGGAACGACAAAGGAGGCCAATCCTATTGAGCGAGCAGACTGGCATGGCAGTTCCATGATCCGATCGGTGCCTTGTTCTGCTCCTCCCCGCATCTACATGCAGCCGCTGACCGTGCATGTGTTCAAGACAGCGGTCGCGAGAAGCGGTAGAGAGAAGAAGAGAGGTTAAAGGGAAAAAAAAAACACCCCCATCGTCAGGTGAGGGCTGGATTGGCGGCCATGTCGTCCCGGTGCCGTGTTCCGTCTCCTTGCTGGCTTTCCCACGCGGAAAACGTGCTACCCATGGACGTGCAAACAGCCACCCTGGCGGACGTCGGAAGACAAAGATCTGCGTCAACATGCGAGATCTGCATTTGCCGAGTGTCACGGGCGCTCACAAGGCTGGGAGTTCGCAAAAGCCCCATTCCGCCCACCGCCAAGCTTGTTTGCTTCGAAATGCGAGGTGGCACGACTTTTGCCATCTGCGCGACCGGGAGGAGACGAGCGGTGCGGCGAAATGGCAGCCAACCATACCACCACACCCGATGCGAGGTGCTCGTCTCCTTCGTGTTGTCTGCCGAGACGATCCATCCTACCGTTGTTGTCGTTGAGCACAAAGATTCATGCGTGCTTGAATCGCTGTTGCCAAGTCGTCTACTACTGAGTTGTTCGAGACCGATATGTAAAATGTCATGATGCGCCTCGGGCTGTATATTGAGGTGATGGATAATCCTTTGCTCCCCGCTCGTTCCTTCCATCATCAGGAGCGTCACTTCCCTGTTTCCTCTGGACCAGGCAGATAACGGCTGGAGATTCAGATTTGATAGCAATTGTGCTGCTTTCCGTCTTGTCGGACATTCCTTACTGTCTCCCAAGGTGGTGGTCAAGATGGCGGGCCATTGTCATCCCGGGGTCAGGCATCACGATGCTGCTTCGCCTACTCCTCCTCCTACTACTACTGCCTCCGCCAGTGACAACCATCAAGATACTCGTATTGATGACAGCGCCGACATGTCAATCTCTGAGGGGCCGGCACATGTTTGCGGGCAAGATGATCCGTGCTTCGACGTCGGCGCTTCCACCGACGACTCTGCGACACTCGTTTGCTGTTCTTCCGACGAGGAGCACTGTGACGGTTCGGGTCCCTCCCCCCCAAACCTCATCCTGTCCCAAGAAAACAGCAAGAGCAAAGAAAAAGCCGACCGGGTTCTCATGGTGAATTTTAGAGCAATGCATTGTGGCTGCGGCCGAGCTAGAGTGTGAGAAAACGTGCGAGACCAACGCCAATAGCCGAGCTGGTATGTGCATTCCTGGTTCACGAATGTCTCGTCTGGCGACACAACGTCATCGATGAAAAGTCATGTTTGCTGAGCCCGTCGTTGATTGTGTTAGGAGCGGCTGGTGACGGGCGCCGCCATGCTGCAGTCGACGGGCATTTATCATCAGCGTGCAGCGCTCACCTAGCCTGGGCCTTTGAGCAGTACAGTGCCTATCTTGTGTCTGCTCGCTGCGTCTGTCGCGTTTTTCTCGAGCGAGGTTGGTCGAATACGTGCTGCGCGTCCAGGTCTGGTGGGAGCTCGACCGTCGACACCGCCATCCGTTTCGGCAGCAGCCACGTTACACGTACCACTGGCCGGCGAGCTCACAAAGACGTTGCGTTGCGTCATCAACATCGCGAAACGAGGCGTCGTGATCGGAGGGGGCGACAGGAAGGGGTGATGTGCTGTGCGTCGGAGAAGGGCAGCCATTGCCATGGCAGCCATGAACAGCATCACGCGACCGTGGGAAGCGAGGACAAGCTTTGGCATCTCGATGCTTGCATGCTGGATATCGAGAAGGCGTCGCAGCGAGAGCACGTGGCTCTGGCCGTTACCGGAATCACCTGTTCAGGCTGCGGAAACAAGATGAAACGAAGCCTCGAGGCTATCAGCGGCGTCTCATCAGTCCGCGTCAACTTTGTCATGGGCCAGGCCGAGTTTGACGTGGACAATTCAGTCACCAATGCCAGCACCGTCATCAAGGCGGTCGAGAAGACGACCAGCTTCCGATGCACTCGAATGGCCGTAGATGAGCAATCGTTGGACGTCTTGGCTTCTGGCATTTCCGCAAAGATCCTTGCGGATATCGCTCTTCCGGGTGTGACTGCAACTGCCGTTCTGGACAGGAAAACGGTTCGGGTGACTTACGACCCAAGTACTGTCGGCGCAAGGACTTTGATGGAGTATCTTAATCGGTTCACGACGGGATTGGCCCCTCCAGGCAATGATCCATCCATCTCGAGCGGTCGCGCGAGGTTATATGACCAACTCTTCAAAACGATCCTTTGCGCCATCTTTACCGTACCGGTTCTGGTGCAGGCCTGGGGGCATGCCATACATGATGAACGAGCAGCGGCCATAGTATCATTCGCATTCGCCACCGTCGTCCAGCTCATTGCTGTCTCGGACTTCTACTATCCTGCGATCAGTGCCCTTCTTCATAGTTGCACCATAGAGATGGACATGCTCGTCGTCATTAGCATCACAGCCGCGTACACATACTCGGCCGTTGCCTTTGGGTTCCGCTTGGCCGGCAAGCCTCTGGAAACGTCTGAGCTTTTTGAGACCAGTGCCCTCTTGATTACTTTGGTCATTTTTGGGAGGCTGGTGGCCGCCTTTGCGCGCAGACGCGCCGTCAAGGCTGTTTCTCTCAGATCTTTGCAGGCTGCGACGGCCGTCATTGTAGAGCACGGACAGCCCAAGGTGGTTGACGCTCGGCTTCTGCAGTACGGAGACGAGTTGGCAATCGGCCCTCACTCTACTATTCCCACGGACGGAACCGTCATCCAGGGGTCAAGTGAAGTGAACGAGTCAGTGCTGACGGGAGAGAGCGTTCCCGTTTTCAAGAAAGCTGGAGACGCAGTCATTGCAGGCACAGTCAACGGCAACGGTACCTTGCTGGCCAAGCTGACGAGGCTTCCCGGCAAGAACAGTGTGACTGACATCGCCAAGCTCGTTGAGGAGGCTCAAAATGCGAAGCCGAAGATTCAAGACCAGGCCGATCGCGTCGCAAGCTGGTTCGTGCCGATTGTCACTTCCATTGCCATCGTTGTCGTCATTGTCTGGCTCATAGTTGGGTTCAAAATCCGCCTCGAGTCTTCGGGCAAGTCGATCTCGACAGCCATAACATATGCCGTGGCAACGCTCGCCGTTTCCTGTCCATGTGCCCTGGGACTGGCCGTGCCCATGGTGCTCGTCATAGCGGGTGGCGTCGCCGCACGTGGCGGCGTCATCATCAAATCAGCCGAGTGCACGGAACGCGCACGCAAGGTGACAGACGTCGTCTTTGACAAGACGGGCACCATCACTGAGGAGCACCTCGATGTGGTGGTCCAGGAATACTTGGTAGACAGACACGAGGCAGTAGCCGTGTCCAAAGCATTAACTGCTGGCAACAATCATCCGGTTTCCCTGGCGGTAGCGAGACATTTGCGGCAAGATGACGGCCCTTTGCCAGAATTTACCAACATCCGAGTCATCCCGGGAGCTGGCGTCGAAGCCGACCTTGGGCGATGGACCTTTCGAGCCGGCAATCCCAAGTGGACGGAGACGGACTTGCATCCCACCATCCGTCGCCTGCAGCAGAGCGACCTGACGCTTTTGGTCGTGGCGCGCAACGAGAAACCCATGGCTGTTTTTGGGCTCTGCACTCGTCTGCGAGAGGAGGCTCACGGGGTCGTTGCTCAGCTGAAGCGTCTCGACATGACACTGCACCTCGTATCCGGCGACCAGAAAGGTTCCGTGGAGATGATGGCCTCGAGGCTGGGAATCCCCAATGCGGCCTCGCGATGCAGTCCGGCGGACAAAAGGCATTACGTGGCCGGACTGATGTCTGCAGGCAGATGCGTCATGTTCGTCGGAGATGGGACCAACGATGCGGTGGCGGTCAGTCAAGCCGATGTGGGCGTCCAGCTTGGCAGCGTTGCGTCGGCAAGTCAAGTCACTGGAGGTGCCGCGGACGTGGTGTTGCTCAACGGACTTGAGGGCATTCTGCTCGTCATGGAAATCAGTCGCGCGAGCTTCCGTCGCGTTGTCTTCAACTTTGCCTGGTCAGCCACGTACAATGTCTTCGCAATTCTGCTGGCGTCGGGTGCCTTCATCAACGTGCGCATTCCACCGGCATACGCCGGGTTGGGAGAGATTGTCAGCGTCCTGCCGGTCATTCTGGCTGCCCTCACGATGCTGCGGTTCAGGCCAAGAGCGGCGTCGGCAGCAGCCGCTTAGACGATATCAACAGACGCGCGCTGACGTCTGTCCGAGCCGAGGCCGACGATTGGGCGTACGGGCAATGGAACGTGGAGGCTATTTCTGGCGACGGTGTTGCAGCAGCAGAAGCAGCAGCAGACAAGAGCGGCTCGGAGCCAAGACAGCAGCCATCAGGGGTCCGTGAGCGACGGAGACTGTCCTCCATGTGCCGAGTCTTTTTCATATCAGCCGTGATGGCAGCTGGCGCTACATGTCAACTTTTTTCCCTCTTCCCCTTCGAGGCATGGTACATAAAAGGAGCTCTGGTGGCCGACTTGGTGGTGGGGCGGGTTTTTGTGGAGGACGGCATCGCGATTGGTTGCACAAGTAGTCTTAGACTCACAATATCCTACTAAAACATTGATTCTGGGTCCCGTTCCAGACAGTCGGTGCGTCGTGAGCGGTTTCATGGTGGAAGGGGCATCCATTGATGCACGAAAACCCGCTGGGATGCAACGGACGGCAGGGGCCGCCTAGATTATTGAATTGCCAGACCTGCTTCCCTTTCAGTGGCCTTGACTACGGTAGCCGTCCGCGAGTCCTATCCAGGTTCTCATGTCATGCATCGCCATGCCCGTCCACTCACCTGATCCGCCGTTCCATCCCCAATGCCACGCCGTCTATATCTGGAGTCTGGCCGGCTGTCTGACCAGGCCCGGGCCCGGAAGAAAGACGTCAAGCCGCGGTTGAAGCAAGTAAAACAATAAGTAGACCAATAAGAGGGAATGCCGACTTGTCCAGGTTGCGCCTTAGTGGTGGCCGAAACAGAAGAAGAAGAAGAAAAGAAGGAAGGAAAGAATCATGCACCTGCCCTTTCACGCCCCCTGCCGGTTCCCGCCTGCCTCTTGTCCCGCTCGGGATGGAAACTCCCTGAGCACCACCACCGCCACCACCATCACCATCACCAGATCAAGCCACTCGTGATATCGGCTCGTATGCGTCCCCCGGCACATTGGGACTGGCGCCGGCCAGCTCCCGAAAATCCACTATAGTGTACATTTTTTGCAACACGTCAAGCTTGTCCCTCAAATAATCCCGTTGGTGTTTCTGCGACCGCTCGATCCGAAAGATGAATCGTACAAGGTAGTAAAAGTCTTCAAGGCGCGTGCGCGCCTCTTCCTGCGTGTGGCCGGTGCCTCGCGGCAGGGCGAGCACGTCGGCGACGGTGCTCGTGATTTCGAACAGCTTCTGCAGGATGCCGCTGCCGTGAAAGATGACGCTCGAGATGTTTTCCAGCCGCGAGACGAGGCTGCGGAGCTGGGCGGATAGGCGCTGCGCGGGGAAGTGCAGGGAGAGGCCCTCGTGCGTGCTCTGCGTAGGGGAGGAGCGCAGGAGGCCGTGGGAGAGGGCGAGCTGCCACACCAGCGTCCGGAGCCAGAGGCGGGTGATGAACAGGTCGACGTGCTGGAGTTCCTGCAGGCCGCCGAAGCCATTGGACATCATCTCTTCCTCGGCCTTGAGGGCATCTGACTCGTCTTGGTCCAGCTGCGCCTGTTTGCTCTCGATCCACTGTGACGTCAGCTCCGGATCTGACGGGTCGGGCGACTGCTGCGACGTCCAGTGGGCGAGGAAAGCATCGTCGATGTTCTGGAAGAGGCAGATGAGGCGGTTGAATCCGAGGCCCACGTGTGAGGGGATGCTGTCGTCCTGCATGGGGAGTCCCGTCTTGAGCGGGATCATGACGCAGGGGTATCCCGCCATGACGAACAGGAAGCGCTCGTGAATGTACATTTCCCAGTACATCCTCTGCTGCCGGGCGAGTTCGGCGCGACTCAGCCGAGTGTCGCCTTCCCGGAACTGGTGCAGATTCATCATCTGGACCATGCTGATGGCCTCGCGGAGGATGGCATAACTCCGATCAAACCTCTTGAAAGCCATCAGGCAGATCTCGAGCCAGATGCACGTCATGATGCGCTTGACGGAGACGGGGAACTCGCTCTGCAGTCCACCGGCCATGCCGTCGCTCTCCTTGGCCGCCACCTCGGCCTTGCGGTGCGCCCAAAAGGTGAACTGCATCAACGTGTTCATCTGGTTGGCCACGTCGCATCCGTTGGTGGACCACGACGTCTTGGTGAGGTTGATGGTGACGGCGGCGTAGGCGTGCACGAGGGCGGCGTCCTCGTAATCGTTGTGCATGTTGTGAATGCAGGTCCGGAGCTCGGCCGGCGTCAGGATGGGGTTGACGGGGTAGACGAGCTCCTCGAACTCGGGCAGCAGGGCCAGGAAGTAGTCGGGATGGAAACCGCATCCGCTGATGGTGTAGGCCGGCTCGGAGCGCGGACTGTTGGTCTGCAGAGCGTCGACTATGCCGGCGATGGACGTGACCGGGACAGCAGCTGCCGTGGGCGAGGATCCGGCCGACGACACCTCGCCGCCGCTCACGGAGCCGTTCTGGTGGACGTGGGAATGTGGCGGCGACGACTTGGAGCTGGCGTTGCCGTTGGCCGCAGGCGACGTCTTGTTCCGGAGCTGGGCTACAAGTCGTCCCCGGACACCGGGCTTACGCTTCGGCGGCGCGGGAGCAAAGTTGCAGGCCAGGTTGAGATGGGCGCATTGGGCGCAAGGCTGGTCGCCGCTGCATCTCACCTTTCGCACGCGGCACGCATCGCAGGCACGGGACACCTTGCCTCCCGTGTTATGAGTGGCGGCGCTGGTGCTGGTTTGGCTGCTCATCTGGGTTTGGAGGGGGGCCGAGTATACGGACGGCCTGGTTCCGACGAGTCTTGGGGGTCGGCGAGGAGGTTGGTGATGATGCTGGTGCGGGTGAGGGAGCAATTATAAGGCGGGACCATCCTCGACAATGTCAAGCCAGCTCGCCGCCACTATCCCGAGTCCAGTAATATGCCTTTGTTGTCTGCGACGCTTTCTCTTAGTCGAGCGAGAGCCCCCGGAATCCCGTTCTCGCGTGATCAGTCAGTGTGCGGCGTCCTGTTGAGCCCCGCCCCTTCTTCGATGATGCTTCTCCGAGAGCCGGATCGTGTGTCTTGTCAACCAGAGTCCTGCTTGCTTGCTTGCTTGCTTGGACCGTCGACTGACAAAGAAAGGCGTTTCGTCTCGAGGATCCCCCCTTCCCCCGCTCGTCCTGACTCAAAAAGCGGCAGAGGTTTTGGAAACGACGAGAAGGTCTTATTATAATGCAGATCGAGCGGCAGACCTGAATGCGAGGCTGATGGACAGAAGGGAGAGGGAGAGAGAGGGCAGAAGGCGACAGACACGCGCGAGCGTTCTAGATGGGATGCTTGTGGTGCTGTGTGCTGTGCCGAGAATGGGGAAGAATAAACATCCACAACTGCAAGTGCAGGACGATAGGTCGCCAATGCGGCTACTGCATGAAAAAGCGGAGATGTCAAGCCGGGAATCATGACAGCACACGGCCAAGGTGAAGGGTCATGTTCGAGTGGCGGCACGCCACGCCCAACACTCGGTCGCCAGCCGTCCCATCTCACGGCGTGCAGGGGAGTCAGGGGAGCGACGTCGAACGGCGATTGGAACAGTGAGTGAGTGGTAGTGCAAGGCAGGAGGAGAAGGAGGGGGAGGGGGGAGGGGAAGAAGTTCTGGACTGTCGCACAGCCGTCTATGCATGCCGCCCGGCGCTATAACGGCGCAGCACTCGGCGCACCCAGGCCAGCGAGCGTCCGGTCTTCCTTCCTTCATCCCCCACCTTGCCAATTTTCTTTTTCCTTTTCCATTTTTCTTTTCATTATTTCAACACGTGAGAGCAATGACACCCAGTCTGAGCTGTTTGGGCCCAAACCACCCCTGCGCATCGTGGCCCAACTTATCACTATAATAACACCTGCACAGTTGAGCCCGGCACTGCTTGGTAAGTTCTGGGTGCGAGGGCTCTGCGCTAAACCTCTTTGGACCACCGGCGACGCCTGTTCCAGGAGGTAGCAGCCCAGCAAAGCTCAAGGATTGGTGTGCCCCTCCCGACTGCGGCCCATTTCATTGGCCCCCCTCCCCCCCCCCTTCCCGAGCCTCTCAGCGCCCCATGCCGACGCCCGCAGGTGCCGAAGGCGTTCGTGAACCCACTGGAAGACGTCTGTTCCCGAAAGAGGCGGCGGGGTGGTGGTGGGTGGTGGGTGGTGCACAAGACCACCACCAGCCCTGAATCCCGCGAAATCGTGTCACTGACGTCGTCCTCGAGCATTCTACGCACGATCTTGCACGAGAAACCCACGGAAACCGGCCAGACGTCAAACGCAGTCGCCCCACGCCTGACAGCTGCATCTTGCACCTGCATCTGCGCCAATTTTGCGCCGCCCTGACAAATTGGCAACATCCCCTGCCTGCCCTCTCGTGGTTGGAACGAGCCCAACTTCAATGGTTGGCGCGGCACAGAATGAGGGGTCACCACTTTATAAGCACCTTGGTATGCTATTTCGGACCTTCCTTCTCATTGATGCCTGTCGCTCACCCTTGGGTTGCGAAGCTCACCGTTTGACAGCTCGCCGCTTCCCCTCTGTTACGCCCATGATGGCTTCTGCTTCGTCAGACAGGACTCAGCAATTCCAGCTACTTGCACAGCGCCTCGTCCGCTGCCCGGCTTAACATACTTGGAGTTTCAATACAACCTTTCCACCTCCCCTCCCCTTCTCCCTGCCTTCGTATGGACACGCGTTGGCTTCGAAAATCTCTCACCTCTACATCTCGCATCAGCGCCCGCCGGGAGCATCATCACCCTGGGCATTATCAGGCAGGACCCCGGCGTTAGTGCTATGAAATACCTCCGACCTTCCTCATCCCCATAATACTTTGCTGCTTGGATACGACACGTTATCCTTGCCCACTCCCGTGCGCCAGCCGCCGATGGCGCCCATTTCATGACGGCATTGAGCCTCTGTATCGAGGCTGATGGGACCTTCAGAGGCTCTTGCCATGGCCCCTGGAAGAGGCCGTGGGTGAAACCCCAAACTGCCAATCCAGCTTTGGCCTCGTATGTGCCAGTTCCGCAGAGGCGTCGTTCCTGCTTTGCCCTCACTGTAGCCAAACAAACTTGGCCATCGAAATTTGCGTGGCGCCAGCCTTGATGGCCGGCCGTCGCCACACAGAGGACAATTGCACCTTCTCTCAATGAGGTCCATCATCGAGAGACGGTAGTGCAAAGTCGCACCTCACTCGGGTGAAAACGTAGCTGCCCAGACGACATGGGCCTATGCAGCCCTCGCTCTTCGCCACTGCCAGCCGCAAAACCCAAGCCCGCGGACGCTACCGCTAATGCAAAGTTCAGCTGTCGGATGCGCGTTGCTTGGAAAGGGTGCTGGTGGAGCTACAAAAAAGAAGAAGAAAAAAAAGGATGGGCATTGCCTCATTATTCATCCTTACAGCAGTCCGATACGCTGTGGTCAAGATTCATGCTCTTCGGCGAGGTCGCGTCGCCGGGTGGCCAGCGAACCAAGATCGCTCAAGGCAAGACTTGTTCTATAGCGCACGCGAGCATCTTTTTCGCCTTCGCTTCATCTCCCTGTACAACTTGTTCCCTTCCCGGTTCTTTGGATACGAACTCGCGATTGATCCGAAAGACCGTGATGCAGCTCGGATCGGATAAAGACAGTCGCAGCGCTTTTCAATTTTGCTGTTCCAACTCATCATTGGTCAAGCAGCTTGTGGACATGCGCATCTTGTAGCGTGATGTCACGGGATTCAAAAGCTGGATCAATCACCTGTCAGAATCACGACTGGGCGGTCCATCGGCTGACATTCCAAGGGCTGCTCAACCTCACTTGGGCTGTTCGTGGCTCACGAGAAAGGAAAGAGAATGGTTTGCATGCTTTACTAGAGCGGTCAGAAAGCAAGCATAGCCGGCCAAATGTGACCCCGGCTTACCAGGATAGCACTTCGAGGGGGGCAGGGGAGTCAGGACATGAACCGAAATCTTTGTCACTTTGGCCCGGTCATTGGGAAGCGCACACAGAGGCATCGACAAGGCTCACGGCTCGCCAAGGTCGCAGCGGACCCTCGAACGGCAAGCAGCCCCAGAAGTAAGGACGGAAACCGGTCGGGTTCAACTAGCAGTTTTGGTCTGCAAAGGACTTGAGATGCCTCACAAGGCCACACACAATCTGTCTGATCCGTCATGCGATCGTGCTGCGCCAAGCACACGACAATGTTGCCCAACTTTCTGTTGGGTTGAGGGTCCTGAAGTGCCCAGCCTTTGGCAGATGGCGAGCAGACTGCCCTCTGGCCAACAGGCTCTCATTCCGACGCGGACATCATCTGACGCGAGCACCTAAACGTACCCCGCGTGGGAATCGTAGTGGTTGTTTTGCCAAGAAGCACATCTCGCGTTGTCGCGCTTGAGCCGGCGATTGAGCTATGGGAGGTGACAGGGAAAAAACAACGATTTATCAGACTTGTTGGCGAGCACGATGGCGTCGTCTTTCGCTTGCTGTGGCAACGAGACAGCTTTGGCCAATTAAATGTGTACAAACCAGCTTTGAAGCGGCCACGTTCTGTCGGCCATTGGCTGACCGTACTGTCGATCTCGATGGTTTGGTAGGCCGCCAACACTTCAATTGCCAACTACAGTTAAGGGGGAGAAAGCAAAGAGGCCGTCAATTACCGCACACCTTATCGCGATGGAGACGACTGTGGATACTGGCCGGCTGCGCGAAATAAGTCAATCACACGCTGACTATAGGAAAGAACCCAGAATTGTTCTACTCTCGTACAGGATTGGATGATCAGTTCTGCTCATTGAGCATTCGGAGAATCAGGATGTACGTTGACGCGCTCGACGCTCCTGGTCGCGACTGTTTGAGTTGAGCCAAGAAACGGGCTGGCGCTCGAAAGGCACAACACCAACTCAGATTCCAGCCGCGACGCCTGCTTGACACCACATGAACGCATGCTATCATGTAAGTCTACAATCCTTGGACACATAGGCATACCGCGGAAGGTCCATCATGCTACGCATTGAAGAAAGTGTGGCCAAGTTCTGGAATAAACGAGAAGCTTCAGATGCGAGCTTGCCCGCCGCCCGTTTGACATTGCCAACTGCTAAGACAGCCCTGCTCATACATCAATGCGTTCTCTGCACATGGAGTCCAGAAGCATTGACGGCCCTTCCTTTTCAGCACTGAGAGCAATCTCGAGCCTCTTCCCTTGGAGTCCAACTTTTGGCGCTCTGGCACAATTGGTCTGCTTTTCGCGCTCATTTGAGTGATTTCCCCTTCTCGCCCTCCTCGTAATCTTTGCAACTTTCTCTTTCCTTTCGGGTCCTCCGACTTTGAGGAACAAGGAAGACATCGGCCCCGGCATGCGGCGTCGACTTGTCTCCGCACCCGCTGCTCGGTGTTTTCCCGTGACTGAATCCTATCGACTACACAGCCCCAATGGCTCTTTCATCGGAAAGTCCGACCTGAATGACGCGCTGCAGTCTGAACCATCGAAGGCCAAGCGGTGATGGTCACGAGCAGCACGATTGTCAGATCAGCTCTCACGGCCGCTGCATGCTGGAATAGTCGTTCGAGTACACCTCCCTTTCTTCCTCCCCCCGTTGCGGCAAGAACTCATGTGGTAAGACGATCCCCTCTTTTTTGGCTCCTATTTTGCTCCTATCATCAAAACCCCCCTCAGCACACCGTGAGCTGGAATTCTGGGGACACAGACCCAACTATTCATTCCCTCTTCTTCCTTCATCATATTCTTTGCCTGGCGATGCAGCGCCATTGGAGATCTTGTCGTCGGCTAACCTCAAACTGCGCTGCAGGGGATGACAGTCATACACCTGTCGGCATTCCTTACACGTTGTGGGCCTTTGGAGGAGTTGAAATCAGATGATTCTCACCATGGTAGCGTTCTTCAACATCTCTCTCTCGCTGGATCGTGCCCACGGCGGGTCACTGCCGGCATGCATGGCATCCTCCAGTTGATTCACTCTACTTCGGCTCATGAAAAACCGTGCACGAGTATTTCACAGCCTCTCTTCTGGCTGGTGTCGATGCAAAAATTGCCCCTCTTCGGCGGCGCCGTCGAAAACTTCTTCCAAAGGCTTACCCGATTCCAGGCCCGCCTTCGTAGAGAATCTCCGGTGCAAATACGGCAAGTATATCCGTGCGGATACAAATGGGGCCAAAGTGTCCTAAATCGTGACTATCATGCTGAATTCAGCGTCTTGAACTGCTGCTACAATGCTTATACAATCATGTGAAGCGAAGTCGCGATCTAGAGGCAGTGCAGATCTTGAGACTTCAACGTCGCTGCTGCATGATCAATATTCTCGTCGACAGGGAAAGCGGTCTTGGAGTCTATTTTGCGAGATCAGACGCGTGACAGAACGCTCAAGTTTCAAGGCAGCTAGAGTATGACATTGCTGTGCCAACAAGGTGGTCGTTATTTTGTCTCGCCACATTGGGGATTTTTTTCTCCTCGTCCGACGAAAATAACTCCGAGGCGAGCAAAGAATCTTCAACAAGGATAGTCTCAGCGTCGAGTGAAGTGAGCGGGATCGGAGTGCCGCAGAATCCTCTGCTTTAGGCCTGCTGGCCGAAGTCCGCAGTAATGGACTGGGCCAGAGTTATGTCGAAGATGGACATGTCGCAGGATCTTCCATGTTGACCACCTGTGGAACAACCTCGCTGGCGGATCTGATTGTGCGAATGAGGTTTGTCAATGTCAGCGAATGGGCGTCGGCGGCAATAGGGCCGCACACGCCTCCTCCATGTGCCAGAAGCGATACAAAACGGCGCAAAAGCCTTGTGCATTCTTAGCGAGCATAATTCGTTCTATTCTCGACCGCTCGCAACGTATCACAAAAACTCAGCCCCTTGCAGTCCGACTGCTATTTTCCGGCCGCAATGGTGCAATGTTGAGAGCGCGGGCTGTAGACGTGAGGGACTGCATTGGAAAGATGTTGGCATGCTACAGACGATGATGAGAATGACCATGTGAACTGGTGAAAGACTGCAACATCTTCGAGGCTGTGGGTGGCTGGCCGTTGACGAGCTATCGCGGTCAAGGCAGACAGTCTTTGGGGTAATACCATGTGTCCGAGACCACTTGCATTGCCGTTCCAAAATTACTTGAAACACGTTCCGACTGTCGAAGCAAGGAGGAGGCACCGCAGCTTCGATTCACGTGCCGGAAGATGGAGGAGCTGTTAGGCATCCATTCGCCAGAACGTCGCACAGGGTACAAACTCGCGTCCTGCCTGCAAGGCGCCGCGGTTGTATGACTGCTGCCTGAAGGCTCACTCGTGGATAAAACGAGGGATGGAGAGGGCATGATATCATCGAGTGCGGTTTCCCTCGTGTTGTCCATGGCACAACGGAGACTAGCGACGGTGACGAGTGGCGATGCCAGCAGTCGGCGGACAGCAGCATCTTCCCGTTGAATTGCATGGAGCTGAAGGGAATTGTCACGGGAATACTGACTCATCGCCCAAGTCTTTTCGGAGCCGAAATGCATGGATAATTCTCCGTTACGGGGCACCGGCTTGGAGACACTGGATCGGTAGCCGCTCCAATACACCGCCAGTCCGGATACTCTCTCTATCTGTCTCTCTGGGATTGTATTTTGGGAAACCGTGTTCGAGTTTCGCAGGTCTGAGACGGAGTCATTTCTGAGACGAGGACGCTCCATCGTGAGATGCATAGAGCCAGAGGCCCCGGCGCAGCACGTGCAAGCTCATTCTCGTCACACGTCATCCTCTCGTGGACGCTTATCCGTCTCGCGCGCCCCCCCCTTCCTATCGTTCGCTATCACTGAGAGTCGGAGATCGCCGTGGTAGAGAGAGGAATGGGTGCCAATCCGCACCTCGGTCTATTCTTCTGTCCGGTGCCGTCTCCGGTGCGGCTCGTCGCGCTGCCATGGAGTGCGCCGACGGGAAAGAAAGACCACAAGGCTGAATGCTCAGCGAATTGGAGCTGGATTGGCGGCTAGGCGAGATGGGGCGTTCAGCATTGGTCGACACCTTGGCCTCTTTTCCCGTCTGGGATCTGGCTGAAGCGAAGGATCGACGAGCACAGGGCGAACTCGTCGGTAGATGCCCACCACTCGAGGAGAAAATAAGCCGAGCTCGGCCAGGGCAGTCATACAACGGCAAGCCACGTGAGGGGCAAGGCGGAGAGGAACGTTGATGAGGGAGGGGGGTGGGAGAGGAAATGGGACCCTGTATGATGATGAATGCTGTCAAGCGGGATGGTTCGAACGACTCGACTCAGCCTGACCGGGCCCTGCATCAGGGTTTCTGCGCAGATGGTGAGAAAGGAGGGGCTGGCGAGGAGGCGTTTGGATTGAAGCCTTGGCTGGCGAACAATGTGGAATCTCGGTCCAGATGAGCTCGATGGCTTGACGTCTTGCTTTCTCGTCGAATCGCTTGCTATCTATCTATGCCCACCGGCTGGCCCCCAAGGAGCATTGTCATACTGTACGAAAAAAGAAGAAGGGAGAAATCATCTGGGGCGCAGGCGCGCCAAACTTCCAGAATAGGCTCCATCAAGCGGATATCGTTGCATCGAGGAAACGCACCCCATTGGATCGACTTGCTTACATAGATGCGACGCAACACTGTCAGCGCGCGATTGGCGACCGAGTTCGTCTCGATCGGAGTCGTAGCATCAGACAAACAAGCTTGATCTGTCCAACCGTGTCCCTCATCAAACAAAACAAGACGGATCGCAAAGGAGAGAGAAGGGCAAGAAAAAGAGGGTAAAAATAAACACCACCCGACACGAACCCTTGTTCTGCTCCAGAACCTGCTCGTCATTCTGACGCGCGAAGCCCAGAACGGGCGCCTTGTCTAACGGAATCCTCTTCTAGTATTCCACATGGTTTCTGTTCCCAATTGGGACATTTCCCACGCCTCCGTCCGCCCAATTGCCATCATCACCACCTTCCCTGGCCCAAATCCGATTTTTAGCCTTTCCACTACATGTGTCCGAAAACATGTCCAGAAGAAACCGGGCGCAAGGGTGCCTGTCCCATTTCTTTCTACGCCCCCCCTTCCCCTCCCCTGGCTGACGATGCAGGCACCAGCAGACGGAGGAGCCGTAGTGGCTCTTCTGATGACCCGGGGGG
>JARJRV010000608.1:0-13140 GCA_030783925.1 Aschersonia sp. MBC 735 | reverse complement strand
CTCGCCGGACAGTGGTGGCGGAGGGGGGGGGGGGGAGGGATTCTGCTTACGTAATTCATCGACGTCCACGATCTACTCCCGTATGCCAAGCCGCAATTTTGCGATGCCGTCACCATCGAGGATTCCATCAGTGACAAGACGTTATTTCTTCGCCGCAGACGCATCATCGACTTCCTTTCTATGGGAAGCTCAGATATTAGCAGTCGACGAGGCTACCTTGACTGACAGGACAGGGCCGTCATGGCTTCACAGCTCCTGCCCCTCGGTACGTTCTCACTCTTCACCATGATCTCAGCTTGGGAGTGCTAAGAGACTCTGCAGAGCTCATTGACAAGTGTGTTGGGTCAAGAATATGGGTCGTGATGAAAGGAGAGAAGGGTTAGACGACAAAGCAGCAAGGCAGTGCCTAGGCGCGACGGCTAATTGGTTTCGTAGAGTTCAGCGGCACGCTCGTCGGGTTTGACGACTACGTCAGTGAGTGAGCCCTTTGCACGCGCTACTGCTCTATTTCTTCGCTATGAGGTACTAATTTGCTGGTCAAGACATGGTTCTTGAGGATGTGACTGAATTGTAAGACAATCGATACATGGCTGTGACCAGGGAGTGTCTGACGGATGGTGCAGCGATTATTCAGGCACTCATACCAAGTTGTCCAAGATATTGCTCAATGGCAATAACATATGCATGGTGAGTCGCGTGTTACGGCTGTCTTTACGATCTACGAGCTGCTGACACGCGCGTAGTTGATACCGGGAGGCGAAGGGCCAGTCTGAGAAGATTATCTGGAAAAGCTGGATGTCTGAATGAGGTCGGCATATCACGGCCACGATATCATTTCTACCATACCGGCAAGGGGAGGCGCGGGGCAATGACCCCATGCAAATGACAGCGTCACGCTTCTCAATGCTTGTCGAATAACACTTGGCGTGGGCAGCCAGTGCGTAGACACGCTCCCGTGAGGAATCATTCGTTCTGACGGAGGCTTTTGGTTGAAGACACTTTGAGTGTCGTTGCCTCTCAGTAGCGCAGAAAGTACGCAATGGCTATATCATGCCTCATTTGCCATACACCATTTTGTAAACAAGTCGCCACCATGTTACTCCCCAAACGCCAGGACCATCCCAGTAAATCCTCTCATTCAGAATCCATTACCTTGCATGTTACCCTGCTCACCTGTATTCGTGATACGGCGCAATTCCCATTCACGAGTGAACTCCTGATGCAGCGACTCCAGCTGGTTGATGAGCTTCTCGCAGACTGCCGTGAAGACGTCGCGTGCCGATTTGGTGCCATCTGTCTGTACTCTGATGAAAAGCTGCGGAACGTTGGGATGGCCAACTGCACCTCGTCAGTGAGACGTCACGACACAAAACGCGCGGATCTTACGCACGCTTGTACCCAGCCATATAGACATTGGGATGAGCCTTGAGATGCTCTGACAAGAGATTGCCGAGTGTGTGGTCCTCCTTGTTCAAGATGAAGTCTGACGTATTTGACATGCCCGAGTACACTTTCTCCTCGATCTTCTTCTCGCCCTCGCTCAGCAAGAAGAGCTCAAACCTGCTCACGTCGTCAGTCCATATCTCTCTCCACGTTCGAGCCAAAACGACGTAACGGGCTGTCCTGGATGTTGAAGTGTTTCGGGTTGCACCCAGTCATGATGCAGGAGGCGAACGGCAGGGCAGCATTTCATGAGCTGAGTTTTTCCCAACCGTCAGGCCCATGTATCCTGCGCAGGTCCAGTCTCGGAAGTTCGACTCCGGGCCGACCAGCTGAGAAGCGCTTCACGCTGCAGATGTCGGCCAGCTGGCGGATAGGGTGCGCGTGCTCTGCCAGCTGGCCGCATAAAAACGCTGCAAGCCCCGAGGCATATGGCAATTGACCGCTCCCCTTTATTCGCAACCTTCAACACCGAACACCGCTTTGCTCAAGTATTCAAAGTAAAAGCAGAAGTGCAACACCGGCGATCTCATCGCGAGTGAGTCCAGTGACTTACCGATCTGGCGCATTCATCGTTAAAGCTGTTCTGATGTGTTCCTTAAAAAAAGAGCGCGGCGAGCTGGGCGTGACGGTCACGATACAGAGCTGCGACCAAATACCGAGCAAGTCCCCCAGTAGATTATCCAAAAAAGTCGCGAGAGTAGGAGGAGTCAGAAATGAAGAGGGCAAAACAGAACAACAGCTGTAAATACGCCACAGTCTTGATATCAGTCACCATAGTTCCAAAAGTGTGATCTAGCGCGGCTAAGCCAACTCTGTAATTCACTACTGCGCTCTCAAAGCCTCACAGAACACGAAGGGTATTGCTCGGCTAAACTTTACTTGCACCGGCGGTCTCCACTACGCGTCGTACGTGCCTTGACAATGCTTGTCCTATTTCGCAATGCTTCACCAGCTTTGCCATCTGTCAAACAGTAAAAAGAAAGGAAAGAAAGAAAGACATCCAGTTACGGCTAGAACAATCACCAAAATTATTGAAATTGTTGCCTTAAACGGGATACTGCTATTTGGACATCGCATGCAAGCAAACTGCCCAGAATGACCTCTAGGAAGTTTTTTCGTTCTAGGTGTTTTTTTTCCTATTAAAGAAGAAAAAATAAACAGTGTCCTGTTTGATCGAATCAGACCGAAGCTCCGTCGACTTTTCTTTTCTCTCTCGCTTGACAACCCTTTGTGGCCTTTTGTATGACAAAAATTCATCGCTTACGGACCGAGTCCATGATATGAACCACGTTGTCTTCGTCAATCATTTCTCGCAGGCGCTCCTAAGACTTTCCCGGCGCAAGGCCTCAACACCACTGGACTATACTCACGAAATTTGTCTGTATTTTCACTCAAGCAGCAAGGTCTCGCAGCTTGTGGGTGTCTTCCCGCATATGTTCAAGCTGTCGCTCGAACTCCTTGTTTACCCACTCCCAATACGATGACCATGCTCCCAAAGCTCCCGTATTGGTTGTGACTGCTCCGGCACTGCCGCTCATTGCTTTCATCTTGTCTCCGAGGAGCAACGTCACCCTCAGGACGCTCTTGTTGGCCTCCTCTTGCTTCTCAACGTCTTGCTTCACAGCATTGTCCTTAAGCTTGACAGACAAGACACGTCGATAAGCATCAGCGATGGAGTCGAGTCGACGAGCAGTCTCGTCAGGGTCAATCACTATGAGCTTCGTTATCATGAGGTTGCATAGTTGCCGAATGTCGTTGTCGTCATTGAGACCAGCGATAATTCGGTCGAAAAAGTCGACATTGTTCATGCGGGTGAAGGCCGTCTCCATGAGGGCGTACAATGTCTCGTATGCGCTCTGGTGATGTGTCAGCTACATCACGTTACGAGGAAGTGTAAGTTGTTCGGCATCTGGAGACTTCTGACCTTGCGTACTTCCAAGCCATCATCCATTATATGTTTGAACGGACCCAACACGACTTCCTTGATCAATTCAGGTTTGATGTTCGATTCAGCTATAACGTATGGCATAAGAGCCCCGAGCTGCGGGAGGATGAGATCCGGCTTATTGCGTGCCGCAGAGTTCAGCGTTGTCATGGCCAATCTTCTTATCTCGGCATCTGAATCTTGAAGCACTGTCAACAGCATATCGACCAGAGTAGCTTTCAAAACGGCGTCGAACGCTTCTTCGGTTTCTGGAAGGGTATAGCGAATGGCCTGCACAGCCATGGCCCGTATCTCGGTCGATTTGTGCTTCAGTAATGCCTAGGACGATTGTGAGAAATTGAAATACTAAAGACGATCAAGCTGCATCTCGCAAAGCCTCTCACCTGCATCCTTGGCATGAACGGCCCGGGGTCAATCGTTACAAGGCGGCCGACGCACTCAGCACACACGATTCTGTTGTCGGAAGCTTCAGATGCCTCAAGAAGGTGATCCCAGATGGGCACGGCATGCTCACGCAGATCCGCCGACTGAACCGTGACATCCTGCAAAATCTCCTTGATGGATTGGATCAGCAGATATTGAGTGTTGCCACGAGCCGACATTTTCTTCAAGATGATTGGCAGAAATTGGGCCACGTTGCCGGAGCCCGCCCTGCCGAGCGCGATAGATGCTGCCAGGGACACTTTGTCAGGCTCTTGATGGAACTGTGCCAGAAACACATCGGGCTTAAGAGGCGAAATCGGGCCGAGTCTCATGCCGACTTCTCCGAGCACAGCAAGGGCAAGGCTCACACGAGCATCGTCGCCAGCCTTGGCGCTGCTCTCGAGTTCAGAGATAAAGCTGTCGATAGAAAACGCGTTGCTGGTGTCGCCGGTGACTAGGAGGGTTCCGATGACCTTTCCCACGACGGATGGATCTCCAGAGATACTAACTTCCTTCAACAATCCGTTCATGAGTGGTTGGCTGGCGCCGCTTTCACCGATTTTGACTACTAACTCTAAAAGTTGATCCAAAACGATGCTGGCGAAGGGCGACTTCAACAGCTGACAGAGTGCAGCGATCATGTCGTTTGAGACGACAATGGTAGGGTGTTCCGGGGCCAGATTTGCGAGAATGAGCAGCGCTGGGCCGAGGAGGTGGGTGTCGCTGCTAATAATGGCAGGCATGAGTGCCGACACAATGCCATTAGCTGTTTTTTCGTTTAAATGTCCTTTTGAGGCACTGCTCAAGATGAGGTGCTTCAATGCGTTGACACTCGAGCTGCGCAGAGACCTATTTGCCTTGCGCAACTGCGCCGAAAGCTCGAGGGCCACATCCCGAGTCCACGCTTCTTCGAGCTGTCCAGGCCCAGAAGCAAGAGCTGCGACATTATCTATGGCACGAACGGCGGCCAGCCTGGTGGTTTCGTTCTTCAGCCTCTCTCGCAGTACCTCGAGCGCCTGATGACGCTGATCTTGGCGAAGCAAGGTGCAGCCCTGTTCAGACGTCCTCGAAACGAGTACCCCCAAAGCATGTATCGCCTTCCAACGAACTTCCGCATCTGCATCGATGGCAGAGCATCGTTCCGTGATGACTTTGTAAAGTACAGTCAGATCCGACGCATGTTTCGATCCAGCACTGCGTGAACGCGGAGGAGTGGTGGCCTTCACAAGCTCCTCAGCAGTTCTGATGGCTTCACTTGATATTTTGTAAAATTTGTCGTGGACTGCAGCTGTCACGCCAGCGACAAGTTTAGGTAAATATGGCTGAAGGACAGTGGATGAATGCGTTTTCGAAATGTTGCTAATCAGTCTCATCGTCGCCATTCGAAGCGTACCCGGAGTCGCGGATGAGTAGCCGCTCGGGCCAGCCAACGAAATTCCTGTGCTTCCATGCGCGGAAGAGTCGGCTGCCTCAAGCACGGGCTCGATGAGATCGGCGAGGAACACGGAAAGACCACCCGACTGCACGAGAACAAGGTCATCTAGCAAATTAACGACGGACTGCTTTGTGGGAACACTCATGCTCTTCAGCTGTTTGATTGCTGCCTTGACTAGACTCGGCGTCAGCTGGGCCAGATCAGCCCGGGGCCCAGTCGGTGGCACTTTTTCAAGAACTGGCGAAGTGAGGCCGGAGCCAGCCATTGATTGCGAGACGGTCGTCGCAACTCCAGCGCTGCTTTGCCGTCTTCTTTTGCGGCTCAACGGCACCTGGGGAATGGCGACGGAAAGCTCCGATTCGTCCAGCAAGGAATTCGCCACGTGCATTCCCTCACCGGTTTTACGGACCAACAGAGCCAATGCAGAAATGACTTCAAGTCTGACGTTCTCCTCGCGTTCATCAACACGCTTGATTAAAGAAGGCGCCGCTTGTTTGTACAAGACCCCATTTTCCAACAAGTCTCCGCTGGCGCGAGTCGAAATGAGTGTGTACAGTGTTTTGGCGGCGCATCGACGCACTTTCCAGCTCGCGTCGTCATCATCATCCTCGAAACCGTCATCAGCGTCGAATTCATTGTCTTCGTCATCTCCTCCATTGTCATCCATGTCGACATCTTCCTCATCGTCATTGGCGGCATAATTGGGGTCATATCCTAGATATCGAAGTGCGGATGAGATGACGGCGTCTGTAAAAGGGCGCATGTATTGTGAACAGACTGCCAGAAAAGCCTCCAAAGAGATCAAAGCTGCCTCTCTAACCTCGTTGAACTCCAAGCCAAGATCTCCTCCGCCACTCAAAATCTCAAGGTGATTCGCCAGTTCTTCTTTTGAAAGAGCTTCTAGCACGAAAGGGGCGGTGGTCGCAATGTGAGGCCCAAACCGAACAGGCATGGACCGAGCCATACTGCCTAAAAGAGAGATATAGAGGCGTCGTGTGAAGGAATCATTGCTCGGCTCGGATAGGCCCGAGGTCAATCTTTCGATGAGAATGTCCAGATGTTCATCGAGGAGATAGACTGCTAGCATAGAAATCGCCACAACGGCTCTTTTCCTGACGACCGACGTGCCTGAACTGCTCTCAAGAAGCTGCATCAATACCTGTTGCATAGCTTCGGCATCACACGGCTGTAACAGAAGACCATAGCATCGAACAACATCGATCAAAACGTCAACAGCCTCGGTATCGACAGTATTCCCTATTTCGAGAATCCCCGTGGGAACGTGTGGTAATGGGACCTTTGCGGCCTGATGTCGAGTTGCTGCTGGTGCAGCGGTTCCGATGAGGCGAGGAATTAGTACACGGTGAATGGCATCATATGCAGTTTTCACCGGTGGGGAGGGCAG
The DNA here is from genome assembly GCA_030783925.1 of Aschersonia sp. MBC 735. Classification (NCBI taxonomy): domain Eukaryota; kingdom Fungi; phylum Ascomycota; class Sordariomycetes; order Hypocreales; family Clavicipitaceae; genus Aschersonia; species Aschersonia sp. MBC 735. The sequence continues at coordinate 6,489 of JARJRV010000608.1, read as the reverse complement.
CAGGCCCGGGACGGGACGCGGCAAAGCCAGGATGACGGATCGAAGTGCGAGAGAGATTACAGTATTATCAACCGCGTTCTCAAGTTTGAGCGACGAGAGCTTCTCGATCATTGGGGCAATGATGGGTTGCGGGACTTTATCGACGAGAGGACCGAGACTGTGAATAAGATGACAAGACGTTAGAGGTAAAGTAACACGGCAGCGACAGGTGCTCACCATGCTGGTTCAAACCGACCATTTGACTGCCAGATTTTGGACTTCACCGTTCTTGTCGTCTAGTGCATGGATGATGCTGTCGACAGTTCGAGCTGCTGTATTATAATCATGCACGAGAAAGTCGGGTCTCACAGTTTGCAAGACGTTCATCAGGTCGTTGAGGGCCATAAATCTAAAGTCTGGATCCGGGTCTGAAATTTTTTGGATGAGAACTGCAACGCCCTGAGGCGTTGCGTTCATATTTCCGAATGGCATGGGTGAAGCTGTCGAGCACCAGCAAAGGAATGATGATACAAGCAATCGAGCAGACGCAGTTGGTGCGAGGGACCGACGATGTTTGGAGCTGGGAGATTGCAATCCCTCAAACAGATGTCAGTGATTCACTTTCCGAATGAAACAATGTTGTAAGTAAGCCCGGCCTGGTACGAGCACAGAAGGCAAAGCAATGACACAGTCGGCCATTGAAGTTGGTGGGAGCTTTGATGGAGCAATGGAAGTGGTGGCTGACGTCGTGCTTCTGACCGGCCCCACACACAAGGTACAGGTAAGCATGCCCCAGGTCAAGCAAGGTATACATATTATGTACGGAGTACACTTGTATCGACAGGCAGATAATGTTATGTACATGTGTGAGTACAGACAAAACATGTGCATGTATTCGCATGGGTAATCTTCGAGGCGTAAAGGAAAGGTAATTTTGTTTTTTGCAAAGGAGGTAAGAAAATGCATGTTTACTGCAACGACGCAATCAAAACATCACATTCATACTGGAGGACCAAAGCGCCAGCCGCCTTTGATGTCCCTGGCGAAGAGCTGCAGCTTGGCAGTGGACGCAGAGCATGATCCCTACTATTCTATTCGAACGATAACAAGAGTGCTTCGGAGTCAAGGCGCGGGCGACACACACACTTAAGTTCACGACCTCTTGCTTAACCAACCCTCAGCCCATCCTAACTACTGTCGAGTTGCGACGCTCGATATTTCCAGTATCCTTCTCGGACCGGATCCCACTTTTCCGACAGTCTTCGTAAACACAGCTTGGCCTTGTCGACGTGCCCAGAAAGCTGATATGCATCGGCTAACAAGTCCAGTGCGTGGGAGCTTCTCACATCCTCAGTATCTTCGCCAAGATTGAACACAAATTGCTCAGAAAATTCGGCGACATCAGATACGTCCCGGCCACCCTTGGCAAGTACACCACGCAGATAGTTCCAGCTGGATTGATTTTGTGGCGCTATGAGAACTTTCTCTTGTGCATATTTGACCTCTCTGTCAATGATAGACAGAGGAACTTTGGGATCGTGTACTGTTGCGGGTAGGTCGGGCGTGTGCACGCTCGGGTCAGAGAAGACCAGAAAAAAACGATGGGCCCATGCGGAATTGTTGCGAACATCATCCTCGATGAGACTTTGTGTCGCCGCCAGCTCAGTGGCATTCCACATGCCCAATTTCTTAACGAGGTATTGGCGAAAAGACCAGACGTGGTAGTTTTTGGTATCCTCGTCAAGCATGGAGTTGATGAATCGAATTTCCGATTTAAACAAAATCTTTATGGTCGTCTCATCAAGCGCAATGCTAGGATAGTAATAATCTAGTATCAGTTGTCGATGGTGCCATATTTGGTAGTTCTTCAGATTTTTCAGCGCAACCTCATTCAGCCACTCAATTTCCTCGGGAATGGGGATCTCGAGCGTCTTCACGATCTTGAAGCGGTACAACCACACAGTGTAGTGAGCGGGATTCATGGAAATGACGCGTTCTGTCAGGCGAAGACACCGCGGCGAGCACTCTTCTGCGGCCATGACGGCACGCAAATATGAAATGGCTGCAATGCAGATCAGCATGGGTCTGCCGCACCGAATGTAGGTGCCGACTCACCCTCGGCATAATCTTCCGGGTAGGCAATCCTGGCGAGAGCATCGTCTGGCTCGCTATGGGGAATGGGAATCACATCGTCCCACTCAGGGTCACCAGCGAGTGTGCCCGCAATTTCACCATACAGCTCTCTTTTCAAGGCTGCCATCTGTTTTCGACGGTTCTTTTCTTCTTTCAAATCTTGCGTTGGCAGCTCAAGAGGCGCACGGCGTCGTCTGGAAAGGAACTGGCGATGTAGAATGTTCAGTGCTGACAGCTGGGCCTGCTGAAGCGAACGACCCTCGAAGTCAGCAACCTTATAGCTTCCAAGGTCCCTGCCGTTACAATCTTTGCCCCAAGAATAGTTCTTTTGGAGGCGACGAATTGGAAGCCCGTCTTTGTTGACTTGCTTCCAGTACTCGCGCTCAGCCTTGTTCGAAAGTGACACTTTGCCGTCAGCGATGGGAAGAATGAGCTTCGTGTACGTGTAAGTTTTTCGCTCTTGCCCCGTTAGTCCCGAGAGCCCGACCTGCTCGTATCTCTGTCGGATGGGGTTGGTCTGGTGGAATCGCTCCGAGGTCTGCTCGTCAACGGTCTCAGGAGGACGATCTAAGCATATAAGCAACATTGCCTCATCACCTATCCCGGAAAGCTCAGTACCATACGGCGCACCAACCTGACTTCTTCACAGTTTTTGATTCGGAGTTGTTTGTCTTCGCTGCAGCAGCAGCTTTTATTTTAGGCGGCATGGTTCGTGATCAAGTTTGCTCCATATTCGTGGGCGAAGAATGCGATGTCCAACTTGGATTTTTGTATTGTTCTTGAGCTTCCCCACCCGAAGCTCAGCTTTCCCCACCTAAAGGTGGGGAAAGCTGAGGGGTCGGTCACTGCCCGAAAAGCACATTGTTGGCGGCGGGGGGCGGGCTCGTGTAAAGGGTAGTAACGCGCAAGAGTAAATCCATGAATTAAGAGCACTGTCTGTATCTGGCTGCAGCTCTTGCAGACTCTCTCGAACACTTTGTGTATGTCCTATGCGTGATCTATGTTTCAAAAAACCGCATATGTACTCCGTACGCTAATCAGATGTACACTCATGCAATATTCAACGGAGGTGACTCGCAGCCTGCCTCGACGCGACAAGCTTGGCTCAACGATCCCGGCAGGAGAAATGAGCAAATGAAACATTCGAGGAAGCCATCTGATATCAAACAAAGCGAAAGAAGACGACCTGCGAAACTCCCCTGCTTTGTCGCCGCAAGTCCCAGATCTCAGTCCCATCCAGTCGTTAGCCCTCTCTGGCCAAAGCATTCTTTGCGGTGGTGAATCATAAATTCATTTGTCCCACACTGGCTTTCCATCTTACAGGGCACGGAAATTTTGTGACATTATGAGCCATCTCTTCAAGCCTCTAGGAGGATTTCTCGTCATCGCATCCCAATTTGGCACCAATACAAATGTTTCGTTGAACATCTTCTGCAACGCCTCGCGTCCCTTGCCGAATTGCACTCTTCCCATCGTCGTCACCACAATACTCATTCTTCCACCGTTCCTCTCGACCTTCTCATTGTCGTGGACATTTTCCGGAGCGCCGAAATTCGACGAGGGATTGATGACATGCGCATCCAGAGATTCTATCTCGTAGTGTACGCCTTGCCCCTGTGCACTCAGCAGCGCAGAATAGTCGGCTGGCGTAGCCACGACGGAGCCATTAATGGATATATCGGCAGCGATGGTGTACTTGGAAGATGAGTTGATGTAAAAAGGGAGAAGTTGGGACTGCGAATTCAGCGCCTGGTAGTAGTTGGTGACGAAGGTTTCGGCGGCTGGTATCGAGCTGTGAGAATAGCGCGCACGAGTCATCAAAGGAAAGACAGTTCTTTACCTTCGCTTGAGGTCTTGACCTCTACGTCTGCACTTGGCAGAGGCATTCTTGGCCGAACGACTTCTTCGTACAAGGAAGCTAGAATTGTTGGCTGCGCAGATTTGCAAGTCGATACCAAATAAAGACGGTCCCGGGGCGCGAGGCGCGTTGCGGGCGATTCGCATCTTATCGATTAGCTGCGAGCTCACTAGCTCCACCCAAACTGATATTGATCCTTGACACGGACAAAAACACGGACAGCCTGACTGGTTTTTGAGGTTGCGAGAAGGATACGGCCTCCAAATCATGCGACGATGCTCGCAATTCCCTTCGCGACCGCTTGGTCAGCTACGGAGAGCCAGGGAGAGCAGCTCATGGTCCTCGAGATGGACCTGCAAGAGCTGTCTGTCAAGGCGCATCCCACAAGCTCGATGGAGCAGCTCAGCTGGATCTCTATCGAAGCCATACTATGTCACGACGCCTATTTTCTACGTTAACGCCGGTATTTGCCAAAGTCATCCTCTACAGCACGTGAAAATGAGACTGACTTGTTGTCTTTGCAGCACCGCACATCGGTCATCTTTATACCATGGTTCTGGCGGACGTATTGAAGCGGTGGGAGCAGATCAAGGGGCGAGATACCTTCTTCCTCACAGGAACCGACGAGCATGGCATGAAGATACAACGGGCTGCTGCAAAAGAGGGCATCAAGCCCAAAGAACTCTGTGACACAAACTCAGACAAGTTCCGGGAGCTAGCAGCGGCTGGTGACATATCATACGACGCCTTCATTCGCACAACCGACCCGGAACACAAGGAATCTGTGAGCGAATTTTGGCTGCAATTGAAGAATGCGCTTCCAGAGCATCTGGGATTATACAAGGGCTCACACGAGGGATGGTATGCTGTCAGTGATGAGTGCTTCTACCCGGAGGACCTGGTGCGGCCGGACATCATTCCGCAGACGGGAAAAAAAATCATGGTCAGCTCCGAGACTGGTAATGAGGTGGAATGGATTCAAGAAGAAACATGGTTCTTTCCTCTTGCGAAGTACAAACACGCTCTCCTCAAATTTTACGACGAAAATCCCACCTGGATCACGCCGACTCATAGGATGAACGAGGTTCGAAACTGGGTAGAAAACCACCTGGAGGATCTGTCTATCACAAGGCCTGCGTCGCGACTGAGCTGGGGCATTCCAGATCCAGAAGATCCCAAGCAGACTATATATGTGTGGGTGGATGCCTTGATCAACTATCTCACACAAGCTGGCTACGGTCGCACATGGCATTCGCCGTCCGACGACATGGGCATCTGGCCGGCTGACCTACAAGTCATCGGCAAGGACATTCTGCGGTTTCATGCCATTTATTGGCCCGCTCTTCTCATGGCTCTGGGTCTTCCTCTCCCAAAAAAGCTCCTTTGTCATAATCATTGGACCATGTCCAACCGAAAAATGTCCAAATCGCTCGGCAACGTGGTCAATCCCTTTTTCGCCGTGCAGCGGTGGGATGTCGACCCGTTGAGGTATTTTCTCATGCGCAACGGGAGCCTCACCAAGGACATGAGCTATTCTAATCAGTTGATCGGTTCTGTATATGCCAAGGAGTTGCAGGCCAATATCGGCAACTTGTTTTACAGAATCGCCCGTCCAAAAGTGACGGGTAAATGGTCGACGCGCGAAGCTGTGACTTGTTTCCGCGACGGAGCTTTCGTTGAGATACCAAAACAACAGACAGATCAGATGTTTTACAGCCTCGATGAATACCTATCCAAAGCGCCTGCCGCCATTTTCGAAGAGATGGAGGCTTGCAATACAGGAGCCGCGATACGAGAAATTTTCAATCTCTTACGCGAGGTATGTCATTCTTGAATTATACTGTATGATGTCTTTACTGACTACATCTCCTGACAGACCAACCGTTATGTTTCCGACACCGAGCCATGGCATCTGGTGAAGCAGCACGGCTCTCAGTCCCGTATCCTCCTCAATCTAGTCATCTACAACTGCGCAGAGGCCCTGCGCATTGCGGGCATATTACTGCAACCTATCATGCCCAGCAAGGCGGCCCTTCTGCTGGACGAACTCGGTGTTGGGCAGGACAGGCGCACTGTCGAGTTTGCCCTCTATGGCAAGGACCCGAATTACGGCACGGATGCTAGGAAGGAGAATGACGTGACCAGGACGAGGAAATGGAGCACCATTTTCCCGCCTACGCCCGACGCAAGCGATCCGGACATTGAGGTGATGCAGCATTTGCGTTCGTCGCTGCTTGACAAGACCAAGAACAAGATGAACATGGTGGCGGAGCTGCTGGCCATGGAGGCGCGTATGGGCGAAGAGGCGGTCGCGGAGATGCTGGCTAAGGCACACACAGCCAAGGAAGAGGGAAAGCATATCGTCCAAGAAGTGTTATAGCATGTACAAACGTAGTTGTCTCTCGAGTGCTGGACACTGTCTCCAGGCGTTCAGCCAATCATTCCCTGGTGCTGGAGCTTCAACCGCCTGCGCTATTCGTATAAGCTCTCGCAAAACATATATATATATATATATATAT
>JARJRV010000607.1:0-19836 GCA_030783925.1 Aschersonia sp. MBC 735 | reverse complement strand
GGTGGGGCGTGGCACGATTAGGCATCGGTAGGTGCGCAACAGCAACAGAGAAGAAGATGCCCTACGCAAACCGCATTCGTGGCAAAGGCGGTGTGGATGGCCCCACATGCACAGGACCAGACAGCTGGGAGAAGGGGAGAACCAATGGCACAGACTCTCAAGACACAATGGAAAGACGGGCTAGGGATCAGTCGCCCCGCCAATCCGGGGGTTCCTTCCGGCTTGGTCGTTTGAGTTGACCTTCGAGCGCGATTGGCTGATATGACAGGTCGTTCTGGTCGTTTGACCGCTTGGGACAAACTCAAGGAGTGGTCGCACAAGGTCAGAAAAGCACCGCCGCCTCTAGACAATGACGGTGGCCAGTCATGGCTGCAGCCGCCGCTACGGCTTGCTCGGCTTGCTCACGCCTTCGGGCCTTCTCTACTCAGCCAAAAGTCTTTCTGATCATGAGACTGCCTTTTGATGCTGGGCTCGCTTTCCTGGTACACAGCCCACACCTTGCCGTCAGTGGCATGCTGTGAGACAGGTGAGCCATGAAGAACGGGATGAGCGAAGTCTGGAACAGACACGGGGCTTCGTCCTCCCTCGCTGAAGTTGTGCGATCAGCACCCGCAGTATCGAAACGGGCAAAATCCTCCCCAGCTTCGTCCTACCTCATTTCGGGAACGACATTTGACACACGAGAATTGTTTATCTGATGCAGCGGCTTTGCTTCGCTGTCTCTCCTATGGGTGATTCGAACCCCGTGAACAAACCATCTGCGTGATCTTGTCGAGCATATTTATTGTCTTATTCGCTGCGAATGCACTGTTCAGCAACAGTGTCATTCTTCCCTCGACATCTGGCTCTTTCCTTTTCCCCATTCACCACAGGCCCCGAAATATTGCGAGCGGACGAGAACAGCCTCGGCGCAAACAGCGGACTTCCATGCTCTATTATGGACGGCACTGTTCGTCCCTCCGATGATGCTCATCACCATGTTGTGTAAGCGCAAGAATCCTAGAGCGGCTTGTTTGCCCCCATCCCTTCCACCACTGGGTCATCTCGTCCCCTTTTCCCCGTGTTATGCACAAATGTCATGATATAACTTTCACTGCAATGAATTGCCTGGATTCGGAGAAGAAAATGCTAACATGAGACTTCGGCCTTGGCTCATGTCAGTTCCAGCAGAGCCAAGAATCGGCCTGTGTACTTCGGGTCCGACACATCAAATTACGAGCAGGGCCGCGCTCGCAGACCTCGAGAGAACGATGCCTTCGCTTCATCGCAGGGCAGCCACCAACCAGGGCACTTTTCAACTATTGATCCTTTCAACACTGGAGCAAGGCCTGTTCGATCAGGCTCAGAAAGACGTGTACACGGAATGAAGACCGACGACATGGTTCCACGGCGGCTGAGCTTAGAGACTGCACGTTCCTACGCGTCAACTCGGCGCAGTTCTTCCACTACATCATTCGCCAATCATTCTGCGTATGGCATGTACTCGGCACCAGACAAACCGCTGCCGCCGCTTCCGCCAAGTGCCACCGGCTCCTCGACGTCAATCGGACGGCCCTCATCTATGGGAAGCAGCCGCCCCTCTTCTCGATACTCTGACGTATCCACGACCATCGTGGCTGGTCGTCACCGTTCGCCTTCTGTGTTTTCAACTCCTGCCAACCATTTCACGGCTGTCTTCAGCCATCAGCAAGTTGACCACTCATCACGACACTATACACTGGAACTTTCCCTGAAAAATTTTGTCATGTCGGACGACAAGCGCATCAATAATAGCATACATCACATGGACATGTCGCCAACATCGTCCTTCTTGGCTAGCAAACATGGCAATAATATCATTAAAGTCTGGTTACTGGCCACAGGCGGCGTCCAAGGTCAAATTAGATTTTCATCTTACACAGAGGCGCAGTCCCGATCACGCGACTACCTGATCCGTAGTCACGCGATCCTATCTGAAGCATCGCAACTCATCGCCATCGCAACCAAGTTCGGCAGAACGCTCGAAATCTGGGATTGGGAGAGGAAGAAGTGTTTGCAGGTCATCGACGGGGCTGATCGGTGGGCAGCAGGCAAGATGGAGGCCTACGACCACGCGTGGGGACGCCTGGCTGTATATCGCGGTGACTGCGGCATGATTGACCTGTACGCGGCACGAAAAGAGAAGAAGCCCTTTGCCAAGGCACGGTCCATCGATCTCATCAAGGCAAATCTACCATTTTTGCCGCAATATCCAGAGCTGGCGCTCTCCGCGACCAGTCCTCTTCTGGTCATCGCCGCAGGACCTCGGCCACCCCGACAGGGCAGCCCTCCGCCAGAGCGGGAGACCCTTCTCGTTGCGTGGGACATCAATGATGATGGCACTCCGAGCAATCGTCCGCACCGCATGGTACAGCCATGGCAGCATGAGGAGCTTGACTCGGCCATCCCGTCCGACCTTGTAACCTATGGAAGCCTCGTGGTTTCTATCTGGATACCCGCCTCGTATCGCACCGTCCCCGCCCCAACATCGCGCGGTGGCTCGGGTTACAACCTGACTCACGTGCAAGTGACCTCTCGATATGTCTTGGTCTGGGACCTCGCAGCCAGCTCAACCCGCACATTCGGCATTCCAAATTGTACAGCTTGTATCTCACCAGATTGTCGGTACGTGGCGTACTGTCATGCCAGCGGAGCAGCCATCGGGGCGAGGGGAACTCTGGCCGTCCTGGACGTGATCTCCGGTCGGGAGGTCTGGTGTTGGCCGGATAAAAATGCAATTGCTAGCGAGAGCGGGCCAAAGCCAGGACTTTCGCAATTTGATGACCTTGGTAAAGTCACGGAATTGTGCTTCTCTGCAGACAGCAAGTCTCTGATTGTCGGTGATGGCGATGGACAGGCTTGCATCTATGCGATCCAGCCCAAAGCCGTCGCGTGACCCCAGCGACATCTAATCGAGGGATAAGGGAGCCATGGCCCTATCAAACCAGCAACGGACGAACGGACCGTCCTTCAGGTCCCGTGGTTACATCTCCGTCCATCGCCGATTGATCACTGACGAACGTCTCGGTTGCTCTGTCGGGCCCATTGATACGCACACAAAGGCACCAGATGCACAGTTGCTGGTCTTGTTGTCACGCAGCGAGCCGAAAATCACGCTTTCAGTGGCGAACATTTTGCTCAGCCACTGGATCAAAGCTGTTCTCCGATGATCTACGTTGAGATTCTCTGCGCAAGTGCTTGAGGAAAGCACGCCTGAGGTTAGTCGGCTTGAGGATGCATGTCTTCCCGTCTTCTATCCCACCATACTAAGCCAAATTCTTCAGTTCTATCGCGAATTCGAAGTTTATCGTTGACCATGGAATTTTTCTTCTCCAAAAAATCTTTCGTGTTCACCCGGGTTCGAGATGCGCCCCGGAAAAGAGAAGAGTTCGTATGATACCTAGTCATTCATCCAAACGAGGCTTTTCGGCCCTCTTGCATTATGGATTGGTCGTTCCTCGAAGACGATGCGAAGGTTGGACTTTGATAACTTGGAATGATCGCGATGCCTTTTTATGGTGTGTTTCATCATGAAGGTGCAGCTGGACTTTTGTGTCATTAGGGAATGAGGGAAATGTTGCCGTTGCCATGATTGACGCCGTGGTTCGTTTTCTGTGGCACGTCGACTTGGCTGGGGGATTCGCGCTTGGGCTGTTGGTGCCATAATTAGACTTTGTATTTATGTATGTATATTTCGTCTTGCTATCACAGCTCTTGGCGGCCGAAGAATACATCTGCTCTTAGTGGATGATGACTGGCAACGGATCATCTGTGATGATACTAAAATTGTGGCGCGGGGCCTGTGTTTGACTTGACCTGCGATCATGATGACCTGGAAAGCAGTGTCGTCTTACAAGGTTACGTCAATAGGTTCCACGGAGGCTGATGAGGATTGTTCACGGTTCTTGACTTAACCTTATTCAATTTGCGAAATAAAAAAATCCATCTCAATATAGCCGTGCCAAATCGACGGTGAATGTGTCGAACATGTCTTGAGGGATTTTCGAGCTTTGCAATTGGACGGACGGAATATGGATTAAACTATGAGACGAGCTCGCTCTCCCAGGACTTTGCCGATACACCTACAGTGTATCACTCGAGGTCGCCAAAATTCCTCCATACGAGCTTGCTTTATTCCGGATCCTAGTCATTTTGGCACCATCAAGGTGTTTAGGGCCAGTTCCTTGGCCGAAGTAGGCACCTCACTCTATTTGACTACTTCGCACGCGGCTGTCGGAAGAGGGACAGGTCATTCTGACTGGTAAAGCCCAGAACTCCATTCGATGTAGACTTTGAACTCTCAGCCCCGGTCAATTGGGAGGAGGCGACCTGTCGTATTGCGTCAAGGTATTGCGTCTGGTCTGACGGGCCTGGCGTGGGTGCATTGAGCGATTAGTCGGGCCCAGGGAAATGTGGAAGCGGAAGTGGTCTCTCCTTTACCGGTGGCCGCCCTCCATCAATGGACAGCCCCAATATGCGTCAATCAGGCGGACAGTCGAAAGCGACAGTGCCAGAACGATCACGCTCAATCGGCATGGCGTTTTGAGCGCCTTCCAAAAGCCAGGAGATCAAGCCTACGCAGAGCGCGAAAAACCAAAACCCGTCTGCTTCAGGTTGTGCGTTCGAAGTGCTGTCGATTTGTGTACCATCATGGTGAACTGCGTGTTGCCTTCCCCCCTGCCAAGTCGGGCAGCTGAATGTTTGACCCTTTTTTCCTTGCATGAGGGTGTGTCATCGGTACGGAGTACTGCCAGTGGCGATTTGGGACACTCTCACTGCATTAGTATCTTTGAAACGCGCCTGTTACACTCATGGGCAGCCACGAACTACTGCGGCGGGGACGAACGTCTTTATTTCCGCGCGGTGCGCTTAAATGGCGGCGGGGAACTGGCAAGTCATGGACTCGGAATTCACCCCCAGCTATGATGCAAGCTGGGCGACGATGGTACGTTGATCTGGTCACCGGCGCTTTTGCTTCAAATCCAACAACTATTTTCCTCCGAACAGGGACAAGGCAAGGCCGCAGTCTGGAGTGCATGGTTTGATCTCTGGGGTCTCAGCAACCTTCTCCCACATGATCGCTCCGTCTGTCTCTGCCTTATTCCCAATGAGTGTACCTTATAAGTTGCCGACTTTGCACGCCAGCGTCGTTGTGTTTCTCAGCATGCCATGCCGAGGTCATTTGGGCGTTTCATCCTATCATCTCGATTACATGAAGCAAGCTGCCGCGTGGTCGCAAATCCCGAGCACACAGAATCGTAAATACGACTGATTGATATGCTAGTTGTGTAACTTCCCATGCTCCCATGACATGGGCAGATGGCTCAGAGGGCTGCCCGAGTTGTACTCCGTACTCGCCGTCCTCGAGCAGCAGACAAACTACGTGCTTGGAAATGAGGTCTGCTGTCTATTGCGGGGGGGTTCAATATGCAGCTGCTATCATGGAAGAATGAGTCAGATCATATCGAAGGCGCCGCTTGCTAACTTGAGACCACTTTCCTGACCCGGCCACATTCTCATTAGTGTCATGAGATATCATTTTCTTTTTGCAAACGCGAGTTGAACATCATCCTTTCGTTCATCCAGAAAGTCTTCGAGCACATTGCAGGGTGTCCGCATCCTGCAACGGGTGCAAATGTGGCCGCGCAATTGGAAATTTCTGTCGTATGAAGTCTCTGTCGTATCTGCCAAAAAATATGGCACGGCAAGGGAAGGGGACAGCGCGGAAGGGACGATCTGATAAGACCTCCTATCTCTTTAAAAACACCTGTTGCGCCGTAGACATGCAACTATTTCATGCATTATCCATCAGATAAGGGAAGCGAGGATCTCGTCTTCGTCGCGTCCGGGGTTGCAGAGCATCTAAATTAAGGCATTGCCATTGGTGGTTCGATTGATAAAATCGTGTGTTCTTAGCACGTTACATCGCTCGATTGATTTCCTGGAGTAGAGGTGGCACTCAAACACATCCATGCATTGAGTCACGTAGATGCCTACTGAGTAAGTACTTCATCGATGGCATTGATCTGCAGAATAAGCGTTCTGAGAGACGCTGGCGTGTTTTGGAATCTGATGCTGCACTTTTCCCCAGGATGCGTCGAGACATGAGGACGATGGGCGCCCGGCACGTTCAAAGTTTTTTGTTGCTTTTCGCCACGATGCTTCTCGATAACGACTACCTTGTCCGAACAGGGCTACCTTCTTATTTCCCCGCCGGCTATTTCGCCTTCCATAGTGGTTGGGAACATGCTTATCCGATGGTCAAGGCTGGAGCACAATTGTTGTAAATGACGTCTTGTGCGACTGCGAAATGGATGGCCACCCGCGATGGGTAGTGCTCTTCTGACGCTCTGCATGTCAAACGCGTTGGCACCAGGATGACCGATCAGACTATACTGTGTAGAAGGGTCGAAGAACGAAGCTTGTTCTCTCTCTCGAGGCAGCCCATGTTGAGACGCGTTGGGGGCGATCATTGAGTTTCAAAAAGTATCGGATGCAACGCTCCCGCCCACATTCTTGCTGGCACCCATTAGCGCCCTAGACGGGCACGGCCGCCACAACGGAAAGACCGAATGCCAGAGTTGACGGGTTTGCCGCTTCGAGATCAAAATCTACATTCGATTGTTGTGTCGCTGAATCCAAGTCGGTGTGTACGCTTTCCGCCCACGTTTGCTGTTTCGTGGCGTCGAGTCTACATCATCTGGGTAAGTCAAAAGGCGGAATGAGGAGGGCGCAACGTGTCTGGTCAGCCACGTACAACACAAGTCTGGTACTTTGTCCATTCATGGGTTCCCCGACCCGAAGGCGCTTGTCAGTGTCTTCTTAGCGCCAGCCCCTGCCGCCGGCAGGGTTGTAAAACCAGGGTTCAAATAATGCTACCCTCTCATACTCGATACGTCAAACATCACCTCTCTTGGGGTCGGGTGAGCAGTAGTCAAAGTTAGCCCCCAAATTTGGAATGTCTGATGATCTGAAGCCTCCGCTTCCCCCCGAAGGCTGTTCCACGCCCCCGCGTGGTCCGCACCCGCACCACACCAGCACCAGCACAGGCTCTCCACTTCTGAAGATACCATTTTGTTCTTTAATGCAGCATTTCACTCGACCCGTTGCAGGTCCGTTCACTCGCTCTGTGCACTTATGTTCATTGCTCTTTTCGTGATAGAGCCTCGGTGGCAGGTCCATCCGCAGCTTGACTGCTTTCGACTTAATACTTCGTTTTCACCTTTCTTTAATTCGCGGTGAAACGTCTCACTGCTCGCTTTGCCCTTTGCTCTCTCCAGCGTCCTTCCTGGCATTGTAAATCACAATCGGTTGTTCAAGTCTCGGCTTCTCGCCTCTTTTCTGACTCGCAGAAACCGTTGAACGATTTGACCGCGATCATGGACGGAGCGAAGCCCAAGTGCGGGAGCAAATCCGGCCAAGGCAGCCAACAATACGACGTTGGTCTCCATGTGCTTGGCCTCTGTATGCCTCTTCCACGTATCGTTTTCTAGATCTACGAATGAGCTAACAACGCAACATTGTCATAGTCCTGGTGCTGGCCGCATCTTGTTTGGGTAAGACCGTCTGATTTCGATACCCCGCCGCGTTCGATGCAGAAAGCTGACAGAATGATGAATCAGGTGCTGGATTTCCCGTTGCTGCCAAGAAGATCCGCTGGCTCAAAGTCCCCCCGAAAGTATTCTTTGCCTGCAAGCATTTTGGCACAGGCGTTCTCATCGCAACGGCTTTCGTCCATGTGAGTCTCAAATTCATGCGGGCGACAGCAAGCGTCGTTGTGGAAAACCCGGGGCTTACATACTGCGCAGCTACTGCCCACTGCATTCGGCAGCTTAGGAGACCCCTGTCTCCCGGACCTCTTCATCAAAGATTACCCTCCTCTTCCAGGAGTCATCATGATGGGCTCCCTCTTTGTATTGTTCGTGATTGAAATGTGGCTCAACTCCAAGACCGGAGGCCATTCCCACGGCGGCCCGACCGGGAACGTTTCTGAAGTTGCGATCCGTCAGGAACCCACCCAACCACCACAACAACTTCGGCCAGAGTCTCAACAATCTCTCAACATCCTTCTGAGCAAAGCGTGGGATCAAGGATCCTACGACAGTCGTCTCACCCGCGAAATTTACGGCGATGAGAAGAGTGCGCCGCCATCTTCCATGCCGACCTGGTTCGTCGCGTTTTACGAACAATATGTCCGACAGCACACAGAGCTGGTCGACATGGTCACTCAAAAGGACAGTGGGAAGCCGACGACACGCGAGAAAACGCAGGTGGTCGTGGGGCAGGAGTATGTCAACGACGAAGAGGCCGCTGTCGATCCCGAAGTATACAGGCGCATGTCGACCAACATTACTTTGCTGGAAGGTGGCATCCTGTTTCACTCTGTCTTTGTCGGAATGACCGTCTCTATCACCATAGAAGGGTTTGTCATCCTTCTCGTTGCCATCCTGTTTCATCAGATGTTCGAAGGACTTGGCCTAGGTTCGCGAATTGCTGCTGTTCCGTATCCGAAAGACAGCATCAAGCCTTGGCTTCTGGTCTTTGCATTTGGAACCACAGCCCCAATCGGTCAGGCCATCGGCCTCATGACAAGAAACACCTACGACCCCAACAGCGCGTTCGGCCTCATTATTGTGGGCATCTTCAACGCCATGTAAGTGCTTGGCGTAAAGGGAAAGCTTGGCGGCACTCTCCTGACAATCCGCAGATCTTCCGGCCTCTTGATATACGCGGCCCTGGTGGACTTGCTGGCCGAAGACTTCCTCTCGGAGGAAGCGAATTTGCTTCTCAGCAAGAAGGACAAAATTGTAGCATTTTGCTGGGTTCTCCTTGGAGGTGAGTGTCGCCAAACCCCCCTTTCTCGAGGGCCTCACTGACAAACCGTCGATGACAGCTATGGGCATGTCTGTTGTCGGTGCATTCGCGTAGTTTTTGACCCAAAGAAAATAGCGGTGTCTGATAAATAGGAGAAAACTCACGGCTAAAAAATATGACTGCGACGATGAGTCCGGATTCGACATGGGGAGAGGAGAGAACATAAGATGGAGGCCTACGACTTTACAAATTACGACTCGATGCATCGACGACTAGCGTGTTAATCTGACTTGATTTTCTCTTCGTTTTCTCCCTTTGACGAGTTGTTTGGCTGGTCCAAGCTAGGCACGGCCGTAAACTTGGTGACGTACCGTACTCATCCCCCGCACCTTGGGCAAATATCGCAGCGACGCCTTTCCCGCCTACCGCTGGAATCCAAGGCCGGGCGTCGATATAATTATTGTTGCGCAAGCTTTAGTCCAATCGAATGCCATCTTACGCCGAACGGCAAATGTTTACTTCAGTCATCCGATGCTGCCAGCGCTCGACGTACAAAGGCAACAGTGCCGTCATGGATGCAGATGCAAGACGAATTGGATGCCATCGGTATCGCTTGAACACTTTACAAGATCGGGAGTCCCAGCATCCTGCGATACTCAAGGTATTCAAGGAATATGGCCGAACCGACCATGGTCGTTGCAAAATGTTGCCAACAGCTTCACCTTCAGCAATCGCACTAGTCCGCTATCGTTGCAATCTCTGTCATGTAGGCCTGGTCATGTCGCTCTTTCATGTCACCCACGGGCTTTCTGATGGGATTTTGACCTACAAGAACGATCAATAGCTCTTTTCGTTGTCTTCCTCGCCGCCGTTACTGAGATTTCGAAAAGCGAAGCATTCCACATCTGTCCGGCCTTCCAACGCATTCACGACACAGAGGCTCAGCGTCGGTCGATCTATCACGCCCATTCGCGCGCAAGTAACGCGTTTACAAGCAAGACCTTATCCCGGGTTTCTATCATGGCATGGAAGGGCTTGAGTGAACACATCTGAGACAGCTGCTGCGCGTTGCGACCTGCCAACTGTACGGTACTTCTGCCTTTGAGCCAGGGCGGTGGCAAGCACGCAGCCATGACATTTGTTCGTTGGCGATCAAGATCTATGGCTGAAAATCGCCACGGACGAGTACAAAGGGACCGCGATCCGGAGCTTGCAAGGTCCTTTCTGCCACGCGGCAGCTAAATCTGTCAACGCGAAAGGGTCAATGTGGCGACTCAATTGGGCTAACAACGAGTGAATCGCATCGTAGCTACTTCACTTTTAATGTTTGCGACTGGGGTAAGGGGCGAGACAAGGTCGCAAGGGAATACGAAAGACGCGTTCCTGTCCATTATAAAACTCGATGAGGAAAGTAAACGCAAACACTGCCCCGTGAAATACAGTCATTCGTGGCGGCAGATCGAAAGAAAGAAGTTGAGAATTTGTTGCAATTGGATGCAGCGAGACGAAGGATTTCAGTCTCTCGCTGTCATAAGTGCTTGATGAAGTGATCACTTCCGCGATGAACCACATGCCCTTTGAATTTGTCATTGAAGTGTGATGATTCCGCCACGGCTACGAAGCAGACAGAAAAACAGCCGCCGTGGCCGCGGCCGAGGAACTGAACTCTTTAGGGCATTCAGTGGGATGCATCAATCTCAGTGTTTCACCGACCGCCGCGATTCACACTCAGCGGGCAAACCCTTGTGCGGTGCTCACAGCAGCTGTACATGGCGCTGACGGCTCAGAAACTCGGGGTAAACAGGTCTGGTTGCTTCCAAGCATACATGCAAACTTTCGCCATCTCGTAGCTGGTGAAAATTCGCATCTGAGAGCGACAGATCCGTTATGAGTTTGCTCATCTCTACGATGATATAGCTGCAGCAGTCTTGGACATTGCCCGCACGCCGACGTCACAGCGCATGCGGGTATTCTAGGCGCCTTCGACCTGCTGAAACCGGCCATCCACCCGCCAGATAATAGTGATAACATTCTGGTTGGACAATCGTGGACTCGGCTCAGCGACAACAGGGAACGCGATCGCATAATGCAAAGACGGTCGATTCGGGAAAAACATGATTCAATTTGATCATCCTTCACCTCAATATAACAATGCGAAACCCACGCATTGCACTAGGCACTTACACGATCGATTTTGCCCGACCTGACATCATAAATGTATCCAGTAATTGGCACGTCCAAGACAAGCGGACTCTTTCTCAGGATCTGGATATCGTCCAACACGCTCCTGCGAATGTCCCCAAACGGTAAGAACGAAATGTGGTCGACGTCTTCTCCGAGCTCCGAGCGTATCTTGGACCGCAATTGTTCGTCCGAAAAGGTGAGCATGCCGCAATCAGTCTGCAGAGTCAGTAAAACATGCATCAAAGGGGGGATTGATGTTCGCGGCCACTGCATTTACATGGTGCACAACGGCAATTTCCCTCGTCCCAAGCAACTGCTGAGAAATCACGACGGATCGAAGGGCCTCGACAGCACGGCCACCAGCGTTGCGGATCACATGGGCGTCACCTTCAGACAGGCCCAGTGCCTTGGCTGGGTCAAGTCGGGCATCCATACACGCGACCACTGCCACTTTTCTGCGGAAATGTCAGCCCGGCTTATCATACGTGCGGCGCGTTCGGGCTTCGTACCGGCCGGGGGGGAGGGGCAGGTCGCCCTTGTCGAAGGTCGCGGCATAACGCTCATTGGCGGCCTCGAAATCTGTACTGGCGGACATGATGCGGCGCAGAGGATCAAGCGAAAACCACAATCGAGGACATCTGACGGAACCCATCAAGGTTCATCAAGGCCAACCATCTTTTTTATACATGATAAAGCCCAGCTCTGTGCGCCTCTTCGTTGGACCTTTTCGCGGACCACCCACGTTGCCCGTCACGCGGGGTAGATTAGTCGTCATCTCAACCCCTCCTGTCGCAATCCGCGTCAGTGAGCCATCTATCGCGCCAAGCTACTGCATGCAGCCAATAGCCTTCGGCATAAGAAGCATCATCTCCAGTCGCGCGCCGATACTGTTGTGTCGATCCAAGGGACCGCGCTTGGTGGGATGGGCCTTGCCCATGCCGTGGGCAACGGAGCTGCACCGACCATCACCTTTCTCTGCCACATAGGCCAAAGCTGCCTTCTGGCAGATATTCTATTGTGCTCTCGACTGAAGACCAAGGTGCTGGTGTCTCTCACGGAATGCAGGGAAGACACCCGCGAGCTGTGCAACAGGCAGCGACTAGTCCTACTCGCCCCAAGTCATCCACTGAGGCCTCGTCGATTCGACCAGTCATGATCTGTGCCACACTGAGGCCGCGGGCCATTCATCACAATACAATATGATACGGAAACTGGAGAGGACTCGTCGCTCGCCCGACGTTTGACGTGCCAGAGCAAAGTATCCTGGCAGTTTGCTACTGTGAAGGTGGAGTTCGAAAGGCAACGGAAGTTCAGCGAATGCACGTGCTGCATGCCAACGAACGTACAGGACAGAGTCCATACGGTCCTCTCTGCCTCCGAAAGAAATAAAAATAGGCTGTCTGGATCACCCTGTTTTTTCTCTTTACAAATGCTGGAATATTGCTTTTATCTGGATCGATGAATCCCTCGAAGCATACTTCCGCCCTGCTGTCCTTCGATGCAGAACAAAATTAAACACCAAGACTTGGCAATAGATTTATCAAGCCATGAGACGGCAGCAAGTCAGCTTCCTGCGCCACAACCGGGCCAGATTCGATGCGTAGCGATGCGAAGCAGCATTCAAGGTAGCTCAACTCCTTGCCTTGGCGTCATGCTTGGTCTTTCGGAGACTGTCACCGACGAAGTAAATGACGCCACTTTTCACGAATGTAAAAAGCACAACTTGCCATCGTGATGAAATGAGCATCATGCGCATGCCCGAATGTGCTGCAACGAGCATGAATACAGAAGAAATGTCGAATGCTGTACTCAACCAGCAGAATTGGGCCTATAAAAGGCAGTCGATTTTCGCTCCGTCCGTGGCCACAGATGGAATCAACGACCTTCAAGACTTCTATACTGTTCTCAGCATTGCCCGAAATCCGAAGTAATTCAACGCATGTAAGATTTCACTATGAAGCTCGAGGCTCTGGCTGTCGTGGCCCTCAGCGCCTCCACTCTGGCATGGCCGCAGTCATGCCGTCCAGGGACATACAGATGCGATTTCTACACACAGACCGGCCGACCTGGCTGGAACGTCTGCAACATAAGCGGCAGATGGGTGGTGAGTGAGCAGCAATTCGTACCTGGAGGCTCATTACGTCGGCTCTGAATCAATGAGTTTTAGTTCGGCGGATACTGTCCCTCATATTCAACATGCTGGTTCAACAGAGCCAATGGCAGTCCATACTGTCTGCCTGCGTATCGCACACAGTCTTGAGGGGCGAGGATCTGGGGAAGCATGCTTGGAAAACATTGAAAATTGCGACAAATCGTCCTGTATTGAAATAGAACCTGGGGGGCTTCATGCAACTTGAACTTGAAGGAGAGACAATGTCGCTCAAGGACGCTTAATGTTGTGAGGAACCCGTCCATTGGCTGAGTGATGATTGAGTCCATAGCAAGGACCCGACTGGGTCCTACAAGCGGACAGGTCGCACAATATGGCCGCGCAGTCTCAATTCGTTCCGGGCGCGATCATCGTTTTGTCGTGGACAATCCGTGAATGGAGCATGGCCACAAACGTCACCAAAAGCCGAAGTCCACCCACACAAGTACAGTCCCTCCAGGTAATTCCGACCCAAAACGTATGCGATATGAGGCAGAGATGGGTCGGGATTACCTGGCACCCACTGTAGACCAGGAGTTTTTGTCGCAAAAATGGCGTAGCCGACTAGCCTTTTTGTACTGTGACTTGTCTGCTTATATAAAGGTGGAATTCTGAGTGCGACAGTTGTGACCCACAGTTGTGACCTGACCTTTTAACCCGAGTTCGAAGTACGTTATTCTCCTCATGAACGCGCGACCCATCAGTAGCTGAGGACGCGTAGATCAGAGGCTCTCAAAATGTCGGCCTTCATCCGCCCGCTGAACATCACCGATCTCGATTCATCTGCCGCGCTAGAAGCGGCTGCTTTTCCGCCAGCGGAAGCCGCCAGCCGCGACAAGGTAGGACATCTACGTCTGCTTTACCATGGTTATCTGGAAAGCAATTGAATCTCAAACCGAACACAAAGATAGAGTACAGACTCTCCAAGTGCCCCGAGCTCTGTTTTGGGTTGTTCGTCAAAGACCCAACGGCTTGTGTCACGCTGGGCGATTTGCCAATCACAACAGCTGGGAAAGGAACCCTGGTCGCTCATGTTATTGCAACAAAGTCGCTTTCAAAAGTGGTTCAAGATTCTGATATGGCCGTTCCACCCAACTGGAAAACCAGTAGTCAGGGAGCTCTGAATGTCGGGCACCAGCAGGACGGTAGAACTGTAGCCGTGCATGCGCTTGCGGTATCGCCATCCCATCAAGGAAATGGCTTGGGCACTATTCTTCTCAAACATTACGTGGAAATAATAAGACAATTGGGTGGCGCCGACAGGATATCGATCTTGACCTACGAGACACTCATACCATACTACGAAGAGCGAGGGTTCAAGCTTATCGGCAGAAGCAATTCTAACTACGGCGGGATTTTGTGGAATGACATGGTATGTGCCCACCTGCTCAACGTTTAGAAGGACATGGGACGTCACTGACTCCAGGCAGACCTACAGTCTCCGTGACGCATGAGCGGTTGAAGATAAAGCGCACGGGCAGCAAGAGGCAATATGTCCCTCCACTGTGTCAATGTTGAGCAAGCTTTCGAGGGTCAGAAAGAATGACAAAAGCAAGTCAAATGACACTTGTCATTTGACTCCACAAGTGCGCTAGACATCGCGTCAATCTCAATGCTAAAAAATCGTTTCAAATTGTATCTATGGGATACTAAGCCGGACTACTCCGTCCTCGTCGTCCACCGTTGACATCCACTTCGTCGCTATTGTTGGCGCCGCGATGGCTGAATTTGACTGACTCTGCTCTCTTCTTCTTCGCCCATCTTTATATCTCTATGCGAGCTACGCAAGCTGGCGTATACTGAGCCGGTTGAGCAGAAACATGTCGCAAGACTATCCAACAGTCTGCAGGTGGGAATACTCATACACATACATACAGTATATGTATGTCACGAATTTTATTTGCCTTGAGGAGCCAACAAGACGGACTGAAGCCTTGAGACAAGCCCTTGGCGGTTGAGGCCTTTGCGAAGCTAAGAAGTGCCGCCGCTTCAAACAGCTAAAGCATCCAGCCTGCCACGGATGGAAGGACACGAGAGAAGGGCCGGATTGTTTTTCTGGGGTCGTCAATGCATGCATACGTGTGCTGCACCGCAACGCAAACACCGTTGCTGTCTAGTAGCCGGATCAGTAGGAGGTACGGCATTGCGATTGCATTGCAGCAACCCCCCCCAAAATGCTGACGACGATAGCACGCTCTTTGATGGCGAGCAGTATGAGGCACCTGCAATGCCCTGAGTTCTCGACTTGGCGTGCGGCGCTAGAGCGCTGACTGGAGTACACCAGACGCCTCACCGCTTCTGAAAATGCTGGTGCGGGCGGACGTTAACAGCAGGGCGACCACAGGCGACGCACCGACAAGACCACACTCCATCCTGCTGTCCTCAGCCGGCGTTCCTCCCAAGCAGAGCATACCCCCACATTTGAGAGCCACAGGTATCCCAGATTGTGCGTCACACTACGGAGTACTCCGTACTCCGTACCAGGTATAAAACACTCATCGCGTTGTTTCCTTGCCAACCAGACGCAATTGATTCTGAGACTGAACCATGTCCACACTTGGCAATCTAACACGCGGAAAATGTCGCACTCTCGAGATGATGGTCGGTCGGTGCATGCTCCACATGCACATGATTTTGCGCCGCTTCCTCCATCCCTTGCTTGGCTTGCTGACCAAGGATGCGATGACCCCGACGCCCGTGAACTGAACTAGCAGCGACACCAAGTCCCACCACAGACATCCAAACATGATTTAGCTCGTTTTCGCTGGAGACGTTTCCTCTCCCGGACCGTTTGCCGACGCCACACCACAACCTCCCAAACCTGTCACACATCCCACCAAATTGGCGTGGTGTCTTCAAGCGCAGAGCAGGCGAGGTGCTGCGCCCGCCGGCTGTCAATCTCGTGACTTTTTGATTCGAGGGTCGGAGACTTCCCCCGCTCGTCAGCCTACTGCGTTTCTTCCTGATGGGGCTCGTGTTGGCCCTTGCAGTCGTAATCTGCTTACTCTGACTGATCGCGCTTCCGTCACTTACGATACTTATCTCTGGGCATGATAACGCCCGATAACGTACCCAGAATGACGGCTAGGCAGGCAGGCAGCATCAAACCCTCCCGGCTCATGGCAGGCTTGAGGACTGGCCAGCGTCTTTGTACGCTTTCAGAGTAACCGGGCCCCATAGTGTGTGACCATGATCGACCAATGGCTCCTTCTTCGAGGGCAGCTGATTCTAACCGCCACGCTAATGATCCTTGGAGATAGATAGGTGATTGCGTCTTTTGGCTCGTTTCCCCCACTCATTGCGCTGCGACCGCGTCGGTCTCGCCGGTATGACCATGCAGTTCTGCAAGATCTTTTGTAGACTTTGTGGTCCCCCTCCGAACAAGCCTGCAGGTATACACACTTTGTCAACAGAGCGCAAGTGTACATGCAAAGGACATTGGCTTTTCCCCGATATGACGCTCTCCATCTCCAACTAAGACGAAACAGGCACTCCATCCGCTTCGGTTACGTGGCGCAAAGGTCGCCGATTGTTTCTTGTCTGCTTTGATCCTTGCGCGTGTGCCGTCATTTTGAGCCTTCCAGAACATCGACTTGAACGCGGCACGAGGTTGTGACCTTTTCCATTGCAGTTTCCCCCTCTTCAACCCTGCCACGCCTCCGTTGGCAAGTCATCGTATATTAAAGGCTGCGACCCCTGACTCCCCTCTGTTTCCTAGGAGGGCAGCTCAACGACATCGCCGTCGTGGGACACACACAATGGACGAGAAAGAGGTTCTTCGTGCGCCCAGGCCCATGGTCGATCCGGAAAAGCAGGCGGTACAAGGTCCAATTGAGGGCAGCAGTCAGGTCGTGTCGAAAGGAATAGGCCAAAGCGAACGGCATCCTCATTTCTGGACTCGAAACGGCCTTACAATTGAATCGTTCAAGAAAGCACATTATGGACACGGTATCGTTGAATTGGAGCGACCCATGGGGGCACGACATCTTAACATGATTGCAATTGGCGGCTCCATTGGAGCTGGCTTCTTCGTCGGATCTGGTGGCGCTCTGGCGAAAGGCGTACGTCTCAATCTGATCCTGCAAGCCCGTCTCATTGCGCAGTAGGAAGACTTACATGAATGCATCTAGGGCCCCGGCGCACTCTTCGTTGACTTTCTCATTATTGGAGTAATGATGTTCAATGTCGGTGAGTCAATTGAGTCAAAGCCGCTCGTCACAATACACCACCTGGGTCGCTTCGCCTTGTTCCCAATCAGGCCATACATGTTTATCCGAGAGGATTTCAATTAGCTGATGATATACTAATGCGCTTCGAACCCAGTCCATGCTCTCGGGGAGCTTGCCATCCTATTTCCTGTCTCTGGGGGATTTTATACCTACTCGGCTCGATTCATTGACCCGTCCTGGGGCTTCGCCATGGGCTGGAATTACGTTTTTCAATGGGCCGCGGTGTTACCTCTTGAGTTGACGGTGTGCGGCATTACCATTCAATATTGGAATCCGAACATTTCCACGGCCGTGTGGATCTCTGTGTTCCTCGTCCTCATTGTTATCATCAACCTATTCGGTGCTCTCGGATACGCTGAAGAGGAGTTTTGGGCCTCCACCTTCAAATTGTTTGCGATTGTCATCTTCATGATCATTGCGCTCGTACTCGTTTGTGGCGGTGGTCCATCTGACGGTCGCTACAACGAATATTGGGGCGCGCGATATTGGTATAACCCGGGAGCCTTTAAAAACGGATTCAAAGGATTCTGCGCTGTATTTGTGACGGCGGCTTTCTCATTTTCGGGAACAGAATTGGTCGGCCTCGCAGCAGCCGAGTCGTCAAATCCAGCAAAGGCAATGCCATCGGCGATCAAACAAGTCTTCTGGCGCATCACGCTTTTCTACATTCTGGGCCTTTTCTTCGTTGGCCTTCTGGTTGATAGCAATGACGATGCTCTGCTATCTGCAGGAGATTTCAACGATCCCAAAGCCTCCCCATTCGTGCTCGTCGGAAAGTATGCAGCCCTAAGAGGATTTGATTCTTTCATGAACCTGACCATCTTGGTCTCCGTGCTCTCAATTGGGGTTTCTGGAGTTTATGGAGGCTCTCGAACTTTAACGGCATTGGCGCAACAAGGATATGCTCCCAAGATCTTCACTTACATTGATAAGTCAGGTCGACCTCTGTTTTCTGTCATCACCCTCATCTTGTTTGGTCTGATTGCCTATGTCAGTCTGAGTGCGTCGGGTCCAGAAGTCTTCCTGTGGTTACAAGCTATCAGCGGTCTCGCGGCGCTCTTCACTTGGGGTTCCGTGTGCGTGGCCCATATCAGGTTTCGCAAGGCTTGGGCATACCAAGGACACACTCTGGACGAGATTCCATTCCGCGCTGCCGGTGGCGTTTGGGGGTCGTGGTTGGGGTTGTTTCTCGTCATCATTGTTTTGATGGCACAGGTGAGACATTGGCGCCTGTTCCCTCCCCCGGCCTATTTTGAACCTCGCTGACCTGGAACGCAGTTCTACTCTGCCCTTGCAGCGCCTCCAGGAGAACCTGGCGTTGGCACTGCCAAGTCGTTCTTCCAGCAATATCTTGCCGCCCCAGTCATCCTTTTCTTCTGGGCTGTGGGATACCTATGGAAACGGGAGGGCTGGATTCGAACCAGTCAGATTGACGTAGATACTGGACGTCGAGATCTCGATTGGGATGAGATTAACGCCTACAAGGCCAAAATGGCAGCTTTGCCGAAGTGGAGACAGATATGGCATAAAACTATCTGAACAACATCCTCAGGGAAGCTCTTCAATCTTGTAATTCTTCCGGCTTTGAACACGGCCACCTACTTGATCGACATCTTGTACATTCGCACCCGTCCATGCGTAGGGTTCAGGCCACGTATCATTGCCGTGTCATCTGGGCAGGTGAAGAGCAGTAGGAAAAAACATACTTAGTATTTTACCTTGAACGAGTACCATGTATCAAAACACCCGTCTACTTATGGCGTAAGGATGAGCGATATCGTGTGTGTGCGCTTGCTCTCGTAGCTCCTTCATTTTGTAACCAGTTCGTACAGTGCTTGTGAGTGACGGGGGAAAAGACAGTTATCTAAACTGGCTCCCGGAATTGCCCATGATAGGATTGATGAGATAGGTAGCTCACTGACGTCCATACATACATATACATATACGAGTCGGATATTACTTCGTGCGGTGAGGATGCCTGCGTGCGATCCACAGCTCACATTGAGACGAAGACCGCTACCGGTGAGCTGTGATAAGCGGTAAGACGCCGCTGGCGTCGCATTGCGCCGGGCGGAGTTCCAGTCGGAAGCAACGTGACATCCCTTTTGTGCCTCTTGATGACGGCTCACGAGGCTCGCCAGTCTGTTGTTTGGCCGTGAAAGCTGTTTGGTCTGTTTCAGAGCATGCAGGGTTAGTGCTGGGGGAAACGCGGGGCATGTCCCTACCGACTTCCACGTGCCTAGGCTAGGCGCCTGGAGCATTTCCTCCGCCCCAGGCGTTCGCGGTCTGCCGTGAGCGAGATGACGGTCGCCCGACCGCCCGACTACGGGCGACTATAGCGACAACTGTGTCAAAACTCAAATTAGTCATTTAGGCATTTCTATATTTACCCCCTGCATATTAAATAGATATACCCTAGAATAATAAGCTAGTATATTAGTA
>JARJRV010000603.1:0-22955 GCA_030783925.1 Aschersonia sp. MBC 735 | reverse complement strand
GAAGGGGGGTGAGGGGTGAGGGGTGGGCTCTGGGTCTGCACGGTCACTTGTCGGGTTGTGCGCCCCTTCCTGCCTCCACCAGCATCATGGAGCAGCAAGCACAATTTCATATCGAGAGGAATGAATGGCCACTGCGTCTACTCCGTACTCTGGAAAGGTCGGCAGATTTGCAACGCGATCGAGCCAGATGCGACGTACGCACTCGTTGTCTCTCGTTTCGTGTAGCCGATTCACCCGCCGTTGAGTTACGAGCGCGCCGCTGGATCCTCGAGCGCGCCGGCACGTCGATCACACGGGCTCACACAGCCTAAATCGACTGTTGCCGACTTTGCCGTTGCGGAAGCCTCTTGGCCAATAGCCTACGCCAAGGCCGACCCCAGACATTTGGCCGGTCCAGAAAGAAAAGGCAAAGCCTTGGATCAAGCGGCCGGGGCCACCCTAAGGCCCGAACAACTGGTTTGCGGTGACGACAAGCAAGGTCGACTTGCATCTCTCAGGGGCAACAGCCAGCCAGTGTGCTGTTCTAGGCTTAGGCACTGCACCAGTCAAGTCAGCATCTGTCGCAGGGACAACGATGGGTATATGCTTAACTATAAGCCTCAAAGAGGATCAAGACACTCGTCCAATGGCGGCCTTCACTCGCCACACCACTCTGTTCCATGCACCCGACAGTCATGGTGGACATTATCGACGGAAGGCGATTGCTGCTGAGCGCTTTGGGCTTCAATACCGGCACCCGCAAAGCCGTAAAAGGCTCCTCGAGCCACCGCCTCGTCTCAGAGAAGTCGGCACGATAAGCAAGGCAGCGTTCGAGACCAGTGCCACGTGCCATGTGCTGGCTGATGACACTCCTGCAGCTGGGTGCGTGGAGATCTGGCCATGGACCTGTCATTTCAGCAGGCATCCATCAGATGAGATTACAGGGTGGCTGAGCACCAGCGTCGTCACAGATTGTCGACCGCGCCTGCAGTTGACCGCCATGCGACGCGAGATGCGTTACGCATCGTACGAGCCATCGTCCGTCCATGGCCCTCTGCGAGTCAATTGAGATGGCCCTGACACGGAGTTTCGACCAATCTGCTCTCGCGGCTGCCTACGCCAAGTAGACGTGCGTATGGAGTGTCCCACCATATCGCAGGCCCGAGGCTGTGGCCGAGGGCGAATCATGCTTCGTCGACACATCACTGAAGGTGCCTCGAGGCGTCGTGTTCACTTCCTGAATGGCTGGCCAGCAGAAGGACACGGCATTGAAACATGCCAGGTGCGGTAATTTTGCCCCACCCCACCGCTCGACAGTCCTGCTCGACTACGGAGTACTCCATATCTGGCATGCATGGATAAATATCGATCCATGGGGGCCAAATTGTGGTGCCCTCGACTTGGGCGTAGTATTTTCTCGACTCGTCCTTGTCCAACGGGGCAGAAGAGAAGAAGAACGAAAGCATCGCTCACTGTCTACAGGTCTCGTAGCATGGCGAGCGCGGCAGCTGCAGGTAATTCTCGGAGCCGCTCGGTATCGCAAGACGCTCACATGTGTATTTCGTATTTGCCTCCCTGCCCAAGGCAGGGGCAAGGCATATCTACCTACGTAAAAAACATATGTACGAACATATGTACATACACATGTACATACGTCTCCGTATGTACGTACGTTGTAAGGACCGGGTTCCCCTTGATGCGAGCCATGTTGAGGTCAAGCCGTGCATTCTTTGGTCCAGCTGCGAGATCCGTTCGCCAAACCCGATCGGTTATCTCACGACCGACTTATGCCCCCCTTTGCTTTGCGCCAGAACCCATGATCCTTTATCAGTGTCGTATTGATTTGCACTGCCACAAAACAAATGGACCTACGCGCACATAGCGGAGCATATCACGGTTACTGCTGTGTCGTACAGTCATCGACCGGTCGGCCGCCAACCTATCGCATTAGGCCGCAAAAGATCTCATCATCCTTTGCCTCGAATAAGCTGACATGACACGTTTCTCGGCCGTTACGCTTATCTGTTGAGAAACATTGTCTCACACTGGAAAGGTGGCGTGCATCTGGTCTCTAAATAGAGTTGGGGGATGAATGCATGCATACGCCCGCTTGCATTGTGCAGCAGTCCGCCTCGGCGTCGTCTGCTCCCCCTTTTACTCCCGGCTCGGCCGGTCGTCCTTCTTCCATGCCCCTTGCTTGCGGCCGAGAATGTAGGAAAGGGGCAATGATGCGCAGATGGTCCCCTTGGACGTGCGTCGAGAGCGTCCTCTGTACGCCGTACTCCGAAAAGGTTTACAGTTACCCAAAGGAAAACTCGCATGATTGACATGTACCGGGTAGGCTGTGAACAATTATGATCCCTGGCGCTAGCTACCTACCTAGTAGGTACTTAACCCCGGCCGAGCTTATGTCAGCCTAACTTAATTTGGTGCAAAGCTTGAAATTTGCTAAACTTTGATGATTGTTGAAGCTGACAATCGCAATTTTGACCCATATCAAGTACACCTCCTCGTGAGATTAGATCCGGCGCCGGAAAAGGAACCAGGGGGGTGTGAACAAGCTGTCCAGTGCTCCGTATCGTCTTCTCGACTCTCCAGGGTCCACCGACTGTCTCGGTTGGTTGAATCCATGGTCGTACGGAGTTATAGTCTGCATCTGCATCCGCTGGCCGTCTTGCATGAGAGGCAATGCCGGGTACAATGCCGGCTCAAATGATCCTTCTTGGCCCGCAGGGACCTATTTTGCACATTGTGTACATGACGAATGCACATGATCCGTCTCATCAGTCGGTGCTCAATCCTCTTTGCTCCGGTCCAGACTCGTCGGACCGTGTGAGTGCCACGGGCGTTCTCTCACGCCGGAGATGAGGTGGTGAACGGTGCCTTGATATCAGCCATGGGATTTGTGGAGGCGGTGGCGAGACGGTCTGGAACCCTTCATCGTCATCAATAGATATCGGTACGTCTGGCGCCAACACTTGGCTAGTGCCTCGGATTTTCACGGAGGAGAGAGCCTTTTCTCGTGAGGGCTTGGCAGTCGTGGCGGTCGCTACCGCCGCGCTACATGTAAAGATGGCTGCGACGGTCTGCTCTTGGCAATCGAGTTTGTGACAAAGGTGCAAGTCCTCTAAAGACCAGCTGTGATTGCGGTATCAGCACGGCATAGTATCAGAGCCGTTTACGGGTTGTCACACGGTTTCTTACACCTCGGGAACCTTTGCATCATCGACTTTTAGATGACCTGCTGTTGGAGATGGCGTTGCATGATAGCTCATCTGACGCAGGCGGGTGCACGAGGCGCCTCGTTGCTATAGTATTCTAGGCCTTGCCCTAGTTGCTATATCTTTCGTTGTTCCTCCGCTAAATAAGCTAGGTTTAATTAAAAACATGATCACCCGGGAAGTCTCACTCAAATTGGCGTGCAAGCTTAGTCGAAGTTTATGTTATCTTGACTTTCGCTGATGATGGGGGCCTTCGATGAGGGGGAAGACCTTTCCGAGAGAAGTACAAAGTGCACCGAGGTAGCCCCGAAGTCCCATTCACGTTGATATGTCGATTTGGCCTTCAAAAGGCGCAAATTACACACACAAGGCGCAGAGACCAACTGTGTAGCGCTCACTAGACACACATCTCGCGCCTCCCAAAACAGGTCCTCGCCCGTAGTCAGGCCGTTGCCTGAACTCAAATATCATGCCATCACACTTGAGATGCATGACGCGTCAGATGTACAGCCTCGCCAGCTCTCAGTAGCCCCAAACACACACACGCCTTCACACATATGCATGACGCGGAGGATGCTCAGCCTCCGCCAGGTCTCGGTTCATCTGAACTCAAATTTCGTGTAGTCACACCTGAGATGCATGACGTGTGAGATTCTTAACCTCGGTCAAACAAGTGAAGCCAGTCACACGGCAGCAAGAAGAGATTTTGGGAGGCTTAAGTCTCCCCAGTCGAGACCGCCTCCAAACAAATGCAAGACCCAAGGGGAGACCTTGACTGCAAGGCCCGTGCATGTTCACGAGATTTTGTTCTGGTTGGAAGCTCGCAGTCTCACTCGAATCTGGGGGAAAGAATACATGAAGCAAAAAGAAAACAAGACCGGCCGACTTACACATCGTCAAGCAGAGTATCCGAGGGCTAAGTGGTCAACGATTTGTCACGCGTGCCGGTCGTAGATCCGTGACTGTTTGTGAAACGAAAAGCTTTGAAGGGCTTCGCAGTCGTACGAAAAGACAGGAAGAGAACCATCCCAGTGTCTCTCTGCTCACTCAGCCGGAGCAACTGATCAGCAAGGCCCTTGATTGTATGTGCTGAGATATGTCGGCATCATGCCATCTCATATTGCCTCGGAAGAAGAGCTGCCGTCACAGTCT
Source organism: Aschersonia sp. MBC 735 (assembly GCA_030783925.1). Classification (NCBI taxonomy): domain Eukaryota; kingdom Fungi; phylum Ascomycota; class Sordariomycetes; order Hypocreales; family Clavicipitaceae; genus Aschersonia; species Aschersonia sp. MBC 735. The sequence continues at coordinate 18,603 of JARJRV010000603.1, read as the reverse complement.
CTAATGCGGCCTGTTGTGAGTAGCCGTCATTGTCATCCCCATAAGCTTTCAAGTCACTGCGAGCATTCTGTAAGCAGGTACATGTGAAGAAATGTGTAGATGTATGGGTTCTCTTTAGCTGTTCTCCCTTGAATCCCATTGTGCAACACTACCTGGAGTTTCATCAACATCGCCGTGGAATTCTAGATAGCCGGTAGGTATAGTAACAGCTGCAGCATATGACGGGTGATTTTCATTATTGAAACAAGTCCCGATACATGGCTGAGACAAGTAGCCAAGAAGCGTTGAACAATTGCCAGACAGCTGATGGATGTAGCTAAGTGTGCAATTCATTGGGCAGGCCTTACGGCAAATATATCATACGGCACGGGAAGGCGACGCATGCAGATTGAGCAAGAAATGCTGGGCAACGCGACGTGGGAAGGTCACGATTGGCTCGATAATGCAATGGCCATGCCAAAGTCCTGCACGCGCGCAGCACTCCGGCCCGTCTGTCAGGCTCCCGCATCTCGCCAATGCTCTTCTGCTCATCCCGCGAACATATCGCCGAGGACTGAACAACTCTGTCGCTGTCAATAGATGAACCTGGACAAAACGGGTAGCCGAAATGAGCGCTTCGCTTCGATCCGTCGAACTCATGCCATTATGCCGACGTCGATGCAAATACTCGTGTGTTACTAACAGGAACCTTCCATCACTCAGACTAGAGTCGATCATGCATGGCTGCGGTTTGTGCAACCACACCAATGGCTTGCCTCGCCTCACGCCGGCCGTCAGACGCACAGACTCGGAATTGAGCTTACTCCAAGCCCCGTCGTGTCGCGTGCGTCGTTGGCCCAGAGTTATACGGCCAACGTCGCCAAGGGGCGAGAGGTCCTCAGTACCTCGAACCATCTTGCTCGCTTCAGCAATCGCAACGTTGATAGTGACGTGGAAATGGCACCACATCGCGAATCGTAGACACGCCGCTCAAGTAGCTGAGTAACCGATCAAATCCCAGCCCGAAGCCTCCATGAGGCGGACAACCCCAGCGTCTCAAGTCCACATACCAACCCAAGCCGTTGCTGCTAGCTTGGTCCTTGCCGATCAACTCCAGTCCGTGCACTTCCATGTTGTTCTCCAGCTCGCATAAGCGATGCTCACGCATGGAGCCGCCTGCCAATTCGCCAAGGTCTGGAACTAATAGGTCAAAACAATCAACGGTTTCTCCCTCAGATGGCGAAATCGAAGAACGACGCATGTAAAATGCCTTGCATTCGAGAGGATAGTGTGTAATAAAGATGGGCAAATATGCGTCCTCTTCATCGTCATAGCCGATCTTTTTGGCCAAATACCTCTCGTGTTCCGAATGAAGGCTGTCACCCCAGGCCGGTAGTTGCTCAAAATTTTCAGCAGCGGCGTTAAGGAGATCGAGGGCTCGGGAGTAGGTGATCCTCGGCCATGTCTTGGGGCTTTGGAGACCAGCCCATCGCCGTTGCAGTACTTCCTCCTGAACCAGATCAGCGAACGCAAGCTTCTCCGCCGGGTCCCGAGAGTCTTTCCTGTTATTTTTGAGTTCCCCCGCAGCCCGTCGTCGAGTCAACTCCTGCGAGAGACTCATCAGCATCCTTTGTACAAGACTCATGATTTCATCCAAATCTTTGACAAAACTCATTTCTGCCTCCAGCATGTAAAACTCGCTGAGATGTCGAGACGTGTCACTCTGCTCGGCTCTGAATGTCGGAGACAAGGTCCAAACGCTACCCAGAGCCTGCGCCAATGCTTCAAGATGAAGCTGGGATGAGACAGTGAGGTACTTGGTGTCTTTGAAGAACTCGGCTTTTGAATCGGTCTTGACCGCAAAAGCCTCCCCGGCACCCTCGCAGTCAGATGAGGTGATAATTGGCGGGTGTGTCTGGTAAAAGCCCTGTTCTGTGAAGAAGCGGGCGAGCGAAGCCATAGCTTCAGATCGCAGCCGAAGCAAAGTAGAGTTAAGCGGTGTTCGAAAGCGCAGGTGCGAAATGTTGCGCAAGCTTTCGGGTGTCTGATATTTGTTCTGGATTGGACATGTCTAGAGAGACACAAGGCTTAAGCACGTTGCTTCCTAATGAGGGGAGATTACGCTCCATCTGGCCTACCTGAGGATCAGATGATCCGAGGATCTCGACTTGATCTACCTTAAGCTCTTGGACACCCCGCGCAGCAGTAGCATCTGGTCCCTTCTCATGTCCAGTGGCTTTGGAAGGCGAATGAGCCCTGCAGAACGACGTGTCGACAGACACAGCGGGCACTTCCGTGTGTCGTCGGGCATCCTCGCCTGGCGTGCTGTACCACGAACCCTTCAGACGGACCGCAGTCCCAGGTCGGATGCTAAGATTAGCACATCAAATTAGCAGATGCAAAGGAGGCGAGGGTTGTGGCTTTGACTGGCGCGCCTCACTCCGCAGCAAGACTCTTCTCGACCACTGCCTGGAGAGGTCGCATGGAGGAGCCGTCGGTGATGTCAATGAAACGAACTCCGGAACTCTTACGGACAGATCGCACCCATCCACACACTTCAACGATGGGAGCGTCGGCGGCTGACGGCCAAGCCTTGAGGTCGGCCACTGTTCTGATGGGTAGCTGGGCATGTTTGCCACAGACTCGTGCAGAGTAACATCTCGTCGACGATCGGTACACTGGACAAACCCGGACACAATTGGTGATATCGCGTACGACAGCTGCTCTAACCATTTCGGCGACGAATTCGAAAGCTCGGAAGAGTCAGGCGCAGGCGAGGCAACGGATGCTGCGCCGTGCCACGAGAATCGCCTGGCCTCTCCTGCGAGAAGGAAAAACCTGGCGTTGCGCCGGCAAATGATCCTGAGCCAAGCGATGGGAGCAAGTGTTGGAGGCTGAGAGAGGCAAAGGCAGGTCGAGATGCCAACAAGGACCACCCTGGGGCCAGAAGAGTGGATCCCCGCGTGCGTACTAACTGCGGAGCTGCGCGACCCAAAAAACGAGGCTCGCGTTTTCTCACCACCGAAGCAACCTCGGTATCTACTTCGACAATAACCAAGATACGGCAGGGACCCAAGTAAAGTATGCTCACCATAAACCTTGCATACACATGATTGAGACTAGATGCATCAGCGACCACGCCGGCAGCACTATTGGATGTGATACCGATGCTGAAGAGAGGCATCATGGAGATGTCAAGCGACCTGGCGCGTTGCATGCTGCATGCCTACATGCAGAGATGCCTGAACTTGCATCTGTAGCTCCTCTAACTTCCCATACATCAGTAGATCTTCAAAGCCGGCTGAGACCAGCAGCTGAATTCTCCGAAGGATTTCAATCCTGGGTCGAACTATCCGACGGTAACAACCGTCAATTCCAATACATCGTCGACCTTCCGGTTCTTGCTCCTCTACGCCCTCGACGGGTCGCCCCTTCCTCGTTACCACAAGCGCTACTACTTTGCAGAACCCTTCTTGACCAGACAAGGAAGGAAGTAGACCTGTTCGCGCCTGCAACCCGGTCCTTCTTCTTGAACTGAAACATCACGACTCTGTACCTTGATGCCGAGAAGCATCACCACAACCTTGTAGCTGACAGGTGCCTGCTTGCGCACTCTCTTTCGTGTTCCATGATTCTGTCTCGCGTTCTCCTCGTCCTCACGCCGGCTTCGCAACCAATTTCCTTTCTTGTGTCCGACTCCGGTGGAGTGCGGTAGTGTCCAGCATTTGGGATCATCGGGCATCGCCCTGTTGAAGGTATCCAACCGAGCCGGGCCTTCCCCCCTCGGACGTTTCTTGTCTGCCTCTGTTGTGCTGCAATATGTCTCAGATCGCTCGTCGATCAAGGCCAACCACGAGTCTAGCCCCTCGTCACTCCTCTTGTTAGACGTCAGCCTATCACATATCGGCAAGTCGGCGCTGCTTGTGCCTCTGGTGGTCACAAAAGCACGCATCTAGGCAAGCCAGATGCTTCCTGACGTTCACCCTCCCCGGCCTCCTAGCTGTGACTGGCTGATGATTGGTGCGGTCTCGTAGGACAGAGGCGAGGTCGGGTGCCACAGATCGGTCAGGCAGCCCGTGCTTTGCCGCTTGTCAAGATGGCCGGCCGACAAAGTTGTGCTCTGTCTTGGCCGGTAGCCTGCTTCTCGGCTACAGTCCGGGTGCTGCACGAAGCATGGACGCCGTCCTGGCCAGAAATGCCAGCAGTCAAGCGCATCGTGTCTTCGGAGCCTTTGCATGTCCTGAAAGGATGCTCCAAATGAGCTCGCGCCATCTCTGAAATCCTCCATACTGGCAGGGTTCAGAAAAGGTGCGACATCGATGCGGCATGGTCATGCTCGACCAGCCCGCAGCGCCGTATCTGGAGCGCGATCCCTCGACACTCCGCCAGCCTGGGCTGTTACAACCCTGCTGCTCTCATCATGCAGTCTTTGTGTCTGACTTGCGAGACAGTGCTTGCCATCCCCCACCTAAGCATCGAGCACCTCGAGCATTGTTGCCATGGGTGCCTTGGGAGCGAGCGAGCAAACCCGCGTGACATTGCGCTGCATCTCGTCTACAAATGCTGGTGGCCTCTCCATGTGCTTCATGTCTCTCTAATACCGTTGTCTCTCTCATCTCGCCTGAATGAGATGAACGTGTTCCAGAGAGGCGTTCCAAGGTCGGAAATACGGTCACACAAGTTTGTCAACCTCTATTCAGCTTTGCCGCTCGATGGGGCCTGAACACGGCCGACAACAGGTCGTTTCAATATACACTCATCGCTTGACGCCTTGTTCAAGGGTGGGACATACATATATAATCCACCCTTCCATCTTCCTTTGTCCGTATATATATCCCAGCGCGGCTTCATCACGTTGGAGCAGTCTTGCATGACCGTCACAGGACTTGTCGAGCACTTCTTGAACTGCGCTGCAGTCGCTCAGCTCCTCTCAATTCATTATGGCACCCGGTCCCAAGTCTAACCGGGTGAAGCCATCCGAGGTCGCAGCCGACACCAAGCGCAATTTTATACCCATAATCAACGCCAGCTATTCCGAACTGTTCCCTCCATACTCCATTCTTTATCGACAGCCAACGACGCAGCTGGAGATCAGACGCCGCACCCTCGGGACCCGACCCCCCCTTTTTCGAGTGGAAGCAGGAGACCCTGTCACCATGGCCATTTCGTTCGCGTTGGCTGACAGTCAGGCTAGCGAAGCCATGGGTGGCCCCAGAATCAGAATCCCCTTCATATGTGCTGCCAATGAGCGTCGGCCGGGAGGGGACTGGGAAACAGGCTGCTCCGGATATGAAGAGAAGCTGTGTCGGAGAAGCAACCTCTCGGCCACCCTCGGCACTCCCTGGGCCTCAACGCGATTGTCGACCAACTATCCAATACCATCAGCTGGCGGGATACTTTCGGACGCTGTCGTTGTGTGCCGCGGACCGCATGAGCACTACCAGAAGCTGGAGACGTGGCATGATCTGCCCGTTGTCTCGGTTCCTCCAACACGATGGCCGAAACTCAAGGACAATGGAACCAGATATTCCTTCACGGAGGAGCGACACATGATGAGGGAGAAGATTCGCGGCGCATTACGCATCTGCCTATACAACAATTACGATCGAGTTGTCATTGGTGACTTTGGTCTTGGTAATAGCTATCGCAACCCTCCCCAGGAGGTTGCCGAGCTCTGGCGCGATGTGCTGCTCTTCGATCCCGATCTTCGAGGCCAATTCTCGTATGTCGTCTTCGCATTCGACGAACCCGCGCAAAGCACGACACAATTAATATGGGACCAAATGGCCAAAAAGGACAGAAGAGGCTCTAGCTCCAGGTCCGCGCCGCAGGCTGACAGCTCCAAATCCAGGTCCACAGACCAATCTCGGTCATCATCATCTTCATCAAATGCGCCGACGGACATTACCGTTTTCCATGTCGCGTTTGATCCTCTCGAGATAGACCGGGTACTGAGTGCACCAGATCCGCGTTACGGACTAGATATGATTACGATCTGAGGCACATTGGGCGCAAATTTGACGGCAACGTTGATGCCCGACCAGAGGAAGGGATTAACAGATCAGTGGCTTGAACCTTGGCTTACTGAACAAGTAGACGACCGCTGACACAGCACAGCACAGGACGGATAGTAAGACGCCTTGAGGGTCAAGGATTGCACGTCTCTGCAAACGGGGTCGAGCAACGCTTTCCCTTGTCTCCTGTCATCATTTCTTGGCAAAAGTGGCAAGCAAGACCCGTCCACCGAGAGGCCTCACTAGTGGCAGCCAGGATCAATAGCTCTGGTGCGGGCAGAGCTGGTGTTTGGAAACGAATGGGGCGAGACGAAGAATACGATGGCTAGGGCCACTGTGCCCAATGTCGAAAGTCTCCGGATTGTTAGCGAAGTTGAGCAGACTAATCGAGCTTGTCGTTGGAAGCGCATCGAAGTTAGCACACGATTCATGGCGATATTACATTTCACGAGCAGCATGTAGTGTACTCTGGCGCACGTGTGCTCGCTTCGTCGATTATTTATTTTCCACTTGATATTCTGACATTTTTTGGGCCTCGATTTTGGACAGCGACCTGTGAGTTTTTGCCTCCTGATGGTCATACAGAGCGAAGAGGTCGAGACATTTTCCTATGTCCCTTCTGACCTGAGTATTCTGACCCTTGTACTGTTTTCGAGGGAACCAATTCGGGCAATAAGACACGATTGGCCAGTGAAGAAGATGCTGACGGAACCGGCCATTATCTGATGACGAAGTCCCTGATGATGGAGTCCACAGTCTTCCTCGTGTCACACCCCATTGCAATTAGTCTCCTTGGCATACTGGTGTTCGTCCTAGACAGCTTTTGCTCCCCCATCATGGACTCTGCTTGACAATCAAGTTGGGCTGCTGGCGGGCCATTGTTTGAATTTTCCGCCCCGGAAACCCAAGTGAGGCTAGTGTCGACGAAGACGGCCGCCGTTGCCTTTGATTTTTGGAAGTCAAATCTAGCCGTTACCGCTGAGACATGGGGGGCCACACCGTTCACCGGTGCTAGCTCCCCTTAGCTTCTCTGTCTTTTAGTACGATTGTTGTGCTTTGGTGCCAATGTGCCAAGTCGTCGAGCCCAGGGTAGCGAAAGGGTCGCAGTGTTGGATTGACGAGCAAACAAGCACGCACATGACTGTACAGCCATGCCATGTAGTCCGTACGTACATGTGTGTCTGACAAGGCCGGGGAGGCAAGTCGGCCGGTTCACGAGCACCAGATTGCATGCCGACCTGAATAGCCTCTAGCCACATGGATGCTGCCTCCACACGTGTTCTATCCCGCGTGAGCAGAAAAGTCGCGGCTCCGAGCCAAGAGCCTCCATTGAGACGAACTGCGACAGCGAAGCGAAGCGTTTCCGCTCGGGCTGGTGAGCAGCGATCCTTATCAAAGTCGCGTCGTCCGTCCTACCTTCGTTTCCGCCGTCAGCTACCCGCGAGCAGTGTGTCCGACCTTTCCAAAAGTGCCTCTGACCAACGAGAACAAGAATTACAGTGACTCATCACAGCCCTCGTCTTTTGGGACAAGGCTCCATGTGACTTGGCGTGCCGGATGTCTCTTGCCCGAGACTGCAGCGACCTATTGGCACGCGGCCAATTTTTTATTTTTTTTCTCATTTCCGGGTTCCCGGGTTTTTGTCTTCCAATCCGCTCTTCCCCTCGTTTCATTGTGTGCGAGATCCGGGTTGCCTCGATTTGTGCTCCAGGTAGCATCCGGTTCATGGGCAAAATGTGCCTCGGGGCTGAAATCGGAGGATCGGATTTCGTTCAGCTTCATCTCACGCGAAACATCACATCGGGACCGGGGTGCGTGACGATGAGAGGAGGGCGGGGGAGAAAATAAGCGGGAGGAGCAAAGGGCCCGCGCTGGAGCGTCGAATAGAACAAGACAAAAGTAGAGGGTTCGGCGCTGATTCCTGTAGGGTTAGACCCAAACAGGAAGGAAGAGCATCGTTGGCATCCCCATCCCATCTTACCCGTCCGTACATCCCCTCGCGACATGTATGCACATCACATCGTGTAACCGCCGGGAAAAGAATGCATGCACCTGGCACAGATGTACGTAGTATTCCGCATGTGGGCGGGCTTTTGCAACACACACACTGGCACACACACACACGCCGGAACATTACACCCGGTGCGTAGACCAGAGAGAAAAAATTGGTCATGAACCCAAGACACAGTAGCTGCTGTCCTTTCCTCCTTTGGGTGGTGGATGGCCTGGCATGTCGGCTCGCGATTGCTCCGACGCGGCCAGACACCACATGTGCTACGCGGTTCATCACCATCTCGTCTTTAGAGCAGGTCATAATGTGACAGTTTGCTTTGTGTTCGATCCTCCTTGATTTTTTGCCTCCCCTCCACCCCTCACTTTTCCTTGCCCCGCGGCGTTACCCACTGTGTGCTGCCTCGGATGAGCGAGCGAGCCCGTCTGAATAATCATCCCGTCCCTTCCGGGGCTTTCGGTCCCCTACCACCCTCCCGGGCCACAAGCTCGTTGGATGGGATTGGATCCGATCCTTGTTACGATTTCTCGAGGGGGCGGGGAAGGGCCCTTGTTTTCATGGTAATACGGTACACGATGGACGCCTTCCCCACAGACACGTGCTCAACAGCTTCTTGTGCCACGGCCACACGGTGTCTTTGTCTCTTCGTGCATCTTTTCGTTACCACATTGCTGGTCTGAGTCCGGTAAAGCCGGATAACGTGTTGAGATCAGCCTCGCTTTCCTTCTTGCGTTGTCCGCTGAGCTAAGGGAGAAGAAGGAAACAAGGAAAGTGTTATGTCAGCTCGTTCTGTCTACTGCCGTCCAGGCGGAGGAGGGGAGAAAGGATAGTGGTAGTCCCGCCTTGGGTGGCGTATGCCAGGAACATACCTCGAGCTGAACGCCGCGGTGGACATGGACCAGCCAGTCGACGTAGCTTTGTGCTTCGTTGTTGCGGTCCTCCACAAGGGCTCGGGCAAACTCGAACTCGGCGCCGTCGATGCCCTGTCTGGCGAGTTGGATGGTGAAGCCCTTGGAGCCGCGCAGGCCTTTGAGGAATTCGATAATGTTACGGACTTGGGCGTTCAGATGCGTCTCCAACACCGGCAGCGAGGAAGTGTAGGCGTCCAGACTCTTGAGCGAGTCCTTCTCCTCCCCGAATAGGTCTGCAATTAGGTTCGGTGAGGTTTGGGAATGAAACCACAACAGACACTGTTGGCCATTGTCGACGAGGTACACGCCACCGGCCTCGATGCGGGAGAATGACGCTCGTATTGAGGGCGGCATCCTGAGATGTTCCGTCTCGTCTACGAAGCCGTCCTCTGCCTGTAGATTGTGGATGGGGATTATGCGAGGATAGAGATACAGACTCAGTTCCAGGGCGCCCATGGAGCGGACCATGCGCAGCTCGTGGACTCTCCGGTCCGAATTCTCCACGCCGCCTTTGAACGCTCGGCACTTGAGCAGCCCGAGCATGTACATGCAGAACTCTTTCAGCCTCTCTGGCATGACGAGCTGGCCAGCGGGATGTTGCTGGGCTGAGTGCTTCCTGTAACACGACATGACGTCGATGGTCCGCTCAGTGAGCCAATTCCGGACTTCCTTGAGATTACTGGACGTCGTGGCCAGCTTCGTACTGGCCTCCTTTGTCAGAAGAGCGATGACGGCATCCTGGTCGACGAACTTCATGCACGCTCGTATGCTTTGCTCCCGCACACCGGATTCCTTGGACGTCTCGCTGACGCTAGCAATGATGTTGGAGCAGCGCACCCGGCGCTGGCCCGATGCCGTCGTATACAGCAGGGCTGATTGAAAATGAGCGTCCAGCTTGGAGTCGAGCTTTCCATCATAGTTGAACGACACAGCCAAAGCCTTGTCGGCATCGATGACGCCGATTTCAAGATCGGCCCCAAAGGTGTGTTGCACAAAATTCCCGTGGTAGGCCGAGATCTGCAGACCGTTGGAGCATCGAACCTTCATCAGGGCCTGACAACCAGTCTGTCTCGATACCGTGTGGCAGATTTCAGCTGACAATTTCGGGCCGTCTCTCGGGGCGACGAAATTCGGGTAATAGAAAGTCTCACCGCCAGTGGTAGCTGCGACATGACCTACATTTGGAAGAGGGTGGGAAAGAGGAAAAAGTTAGTGTTTGACACAACATACAGTCAACTCCAAGTATATGTCATCTTACCGATTGTGGCGATGTCGAGATAGCCTCCGGAGGGGGCTGCGAGGAAGAAATCCGCACCGAGACCAGCAGCTGCCATCTTCTCCGCAACCTTCTTCCAGGCGGGATGCTCCGTCGTGTAAAGCTTCTTGTCCAGCTCGCCTCCTGGATGGTTGCCGTCGTCACGCATAAACAGCCGGCCGGGACCCCAGGTGGGCAATGCAGAACAGGAACACACGATCTTGCCGCCCGTCTTTTCCAGAGCTGAGAAAGCCGCATTCAGCGTCGCCAGTAATGCCGGTTCGGGATTTTTGATGGTCGAGAACATCTCAGGTAGTCGCGTCAACAATGAGCTAATGAGGGACTTGGACTCGTATGGATCGACGAATAAGCCTTCTCCGAGGGGGAGGAAAGGATCCTCCAAGTCAGGCATGATAAGCATCTGCGGCTGCTCGAGATTGGACTGGAGCAAAGGGGCATTAGTCAATCTCTCGTTGTTATTTTGAGCCATCGCGAGTCATCACAGCTGTACTTACGTGCATGTTGTAGAAATGGATATCTTTGTCGTACGTAACGAAGCCAACCTTGGCTCCCTCGGGTATTCGTCTCTGTGGTTCGCCGTCTTCCTTTTCCTGGGCATCACCTCCATACAAGACAGCCAGAATACCATCACAAAACGCTTCGATGAAGCCCTTGTTATACGATTCCTGCGTCACGTCTATGACGAACAGCCATCGCAGCGCAACAGGCTCTTTCGTCCAGTACTCTTTAGGTACAACAAATTCAACCGTGCCGCGGTGTAGTTCGGGACGCTGGTCCCGGTCTACTCGAACGCCTTGGGGGCTCGTCGCACAAAAGTATTCTGGGGGTGTATCATTGGGATGCGTGCACAAGTTGCAGACAAACTTATTGCCACCGGATCTGAACATCATAAATGGGTTGATGTAAGCGCGGCAGCGACGACATCGTGGAGGTCCAGACTCGCCGAAATCAAGCACGGGGATCTCCGCCTCTCCGGCTTGCAGAGGAGCCAACGGCTGCAAGAGCAGTCCAAGTGGGAGACCAGTGGCTTGAAGGCCATCCGCCGTAGCGGGGATATTGTTCATGGTCAGTCGCGCATATTTAGGAGAAGCGTTGCCCTGATCGTGGGCAACAAATGAGATTGCCGCAGGAGGTGGTACGTGACGCTCGAACGTGGGATATATGTTGTTTAGAAAATATGGTTGCAAAGAGTCGCGAGACACAGGAACACTGGGCATGTCCTCCAGAGAAACTTTCGGAGGACCAGAAGTCGCGATGGTGGCAGCGACATCGGCAGACTCGATGCCGGAGTTGGGAGCTACTAGAGGTGAGAATTGGCCTGTGCTCGTCAACGCAGGCGTGCCTTGTGGACTTATAAACTGTCCTCCAAATCCCGGTGCACCGTTCGTGGGTATAAATTGACTCGCATTGGAACCGGGAGGAGGCATGCCGTTGAAGGCTTGTGAAGACCCCGTGGGTTCGACGTTGTGGTATGCATGACGATCCTTCTTTTTCTTGCGAACAGTGGGCTGCGCTTCCCCAAGGTTCATGGCTTCCATTTGTGCGGCGAGACCGCCGTCGTGTGCAGGCTCGGCAAAGCCCCCTTGGTGAGATGCGTATCCAGCTCCGGCGAAAGGACCTGCTGCGGGCGATGGCAACTGTTGCTGCGGTTGCTGGACGCCATATGGACCAGCAGCTCCGTAATAAGGAACTTGTTGTTGCTGATAAGGCGACGGTATGGGAGGATTGTTTCGGTTCGGATCGTTGGGGTCGGGCGTCATACCCTGGCCGAGGGCATGGTATTGTGCGTGCTCGGCCATGACGGAGGGAACGGCACGAGGAGGTGGTTTGCTTCGCAAGCAAACACCTGCCGTGAAGCGAGGTGATGCACAGGGACAAAATGCAGGAAACGAGGATCGGTCAACGATTCGAGGTCGTGCGGGAGAAAATCACGTTGGAGAAAAAAAAAAGGGGGGGTCCCAGGATCTTCAATTCGACCAAGTCAGATGCATCGGCTAAACTCCATGTTTTCAATGCTGAAACGCACGTGAAGTTACGTTTCTCGAAAGGAAGTGCAAGTATGTCAAAAAGTTGAATGCAAATGTTGCTGAGGCGCGCGTGTTGCAGGCAGGTAAGCAGCAGCAACTAGTCGGTGATTTGGCTGCAATTTGGTGTGTGAATTGTGCTTCGCTAGCCTTTTCGCGGACGGCGAGCTTCGGAAAAGTCCTACGATGAATATTGCCTGACCGATGCTGTTAAGCAGCGAGGCCGACTCCCCCATTGGCGCCAAACGAAGGACGGAAAAAACCCCTCTTTCCCACAGGCAATTGAAATTTGGGGTGACAGCTTCTGTATTTTGCATCAATGTCTTGATGCACCCCCAGCAGCCCAGTGATATTGCACTATTCCCATCATGCGATTGCATGTCCAGACACAGCTACTCGTGCGCGTTCACGCGGTTGTGCTACCTACCAAAAGAAAACCTCGGGTGCTTACCTATCATCATGTATCATCTGCCTGCCGTGTGACCTTGCATGGGGGCACGTGTATTATCACATGATTATATGGGTCTGCTCTTTTGTTGACCTCCGTGTAAGTCAAGGTCATTTGACGACCAAGAGGCGAGGAATTTGCCAGCCGTCGAAGAACAGGAAGATGGTATTATCAATCGACGCCCGTTGCCGACGTTGCATGGAGATGATGCGCGCTGAGAAAGAAATCGAAACTTTTGGTGTAGCTTCTTGAGCCCAGTTACTACACAATCTGCTCTGCATAGCGTCGATGGATGTCTGTTCATTGGTCTTCGAATGAGCTTTCGCAGGCGGGTCGTGGAACTGGCAATCAGACATTGACGATGCAGCGAGACTGGGAAACGCCATGTGCATGGCCAAAGAGGTGACGGATACAAGCAGATTAATCACCTCGTGCAATCACACATGTTCTTGGATCAAGCGAATGCCGCCGGGGCGACGGCCTGTAACTGTGAATGGTGAGATGCTTTCATCTTCAGCAGTCGGTCGCGGCACTGAGTTCCTGGAGAAAGACTTCGCACACAGGAAGGATGATCAAAGCTAGGTCATTTCAAGGTGCAACTTTTTGCTTGATTCAAAAGCATGCCGCCTTTGAGGGCCAGCTGGGTCATATCCGGTCGGCCATCGAAGAAAAGCGACCATTGACGCGGGAGCCCGAAGCGCAGTGAGGTCATCATGACCACGTAGACCAAATGACGCCGCGCCAAACGCCAAGCAAGCAATTTTGAAGTGATCCCTACCCAGTGATTATCCAGAAGCGTAGTGTAGAGTCTCGAGTGTTTGTTTTATCCTCTTACTCGAAACGAAAGTGCTGTGCCGCTGCGCCAACCAATGCGACACGCTTACGCGTTGCGGCCCATCACGACAGACGGTCTCAACGGGCTTGGGTAAACAACCGCGATTGATTAGACGGGGAAGAGCCTCTCGGCCAAAATACCCAAAGCACCTAGATTCAAGCTCTCGGTCCTTCTCCAGCCATCAGGGAAGTTTGCAACTGTCCCATTTTATTGGAGGACGCTTGGCGGCAAGGTCAATTGATCCGCGATCGCGCGCCTCAATAGGCAAGATGCAAGGCGCGGCACAGAATCTGTACGCACAAACGGACTATTTAAAGTTGGGACAGTTGAAGGGATGCAGACTTTCGGTCATCCCCTCTCCTCTTCGTTCATCAGATGTCGTAGCGAATATTAGGGTCTGCGCGGCCCGAGTGTAGATAGCTTCAATGTGAGAGGCGGGGGCGATCGCGAATGCGCCTCTGCGCACCTCATCCGGGCGATTCGACTAGCACACGAGGTCTGCGGTTGAGACTCACAAGAGCCGTCCAACAACTGCCTCTGGAGAAGATACAGCAACAACAGCCAACACTAATTGGGATTCACACGTATACAGCCCAATAGTTACAATGGAAGGGCCGATGGCGGTTGCCGCCGAGAACACAGGGCGGAATTTGCAACGGAGGTCCCGACATCAAGATCAGCACCGTGGCAAGAATAAGGGGCGTGCAAGCTCCCAGAGCGCGAAAACAGAAGCACAAACGAATGACTCGTGCGTCACTGGAATGGATGGTCAACGAGGCTGCAACAAGAATGAAAGACCAGAGAATGAGAACATGGAAAGGCGACAGATGGTGGGCGGTCGCTGCTCAACCCATCTCAGATCAGACAAGGTCCCAGGTCGAGGAAGGAACTGGGGCATCGATGTGATGTTGGCCGCCAGCCAATCAGCAAATTGGACGCGGGGCAGGTATTGTTTTGAAAGAGTTGGTGCCAGTTTATTTTATTTGAGCCGTAACATCAGCAGACCCCAATCGACGGGTGGGGCGGGGGCTCCGTGTGCACGCAGCGAGTGCCTGTCAGGTCAAGACGGTGGATGGAACTCGTGACAGCAGAATTCCGCCCGCCTCGCTGCCCCAACCGGCGCCTCGCCTGCTCGAGAGGGACGTCGTTGTGCATCGTTGTGACTCGCTTCGACGTAGTTTCATTTCCCTGCATGCAAGGTGCTCGACTACCGCTTGTATTTCGTCATCAACTGCTGCGGTGCAGAATGACATGGTACTCGCTTCGAGCCACAGAGTGTCGTGTCCGGAACAAAATACGGACGAGTGCTTGTAGTCGGTTGACTACACACACTCGAGTACTCGGGCGCGTTGTCGAGTTCCTCTTGGGAAATGAATGGGACGAGAAGAGGTTGCTCCTTGTTGAGGCTGACTTGCAACGACAGCACGCGCCTACGACTTATTCAGTGCAAAGGTCAAATACCTGGCTGCCCTATACTTACCAGGCAAGCGCACGTTTGCAGATCCGAGGCAAAACGGCGCGATTTGCGCGCCACCTATTCATTGGCATCAGCATTTCTGGCTCTGATACGCAAGACGGCTCGTGTCGCAAACGAAAGCAGAGACAGACCATCCAAGACAGATCAGACTCCGTGGTCATCAGAGCTGAAGCAAGTCGACAACACAACCTTCGGGGCTCACCCCCTCCCCCCCTCTCCCCCCTTAGTCTCACCCCCTCTTCCCAAAGCTCGTCAAGCTCTCGTTCTCATCCTCTCTCCGTCTCTCTCTCCCCCTCTCCATCTACAGTATTACCCGGTCCACTCTACTCAAGCTGCGCGCAATACACACCTCCCTCGCCCACACCTGCCACCCCGACATCCACTCCTGGCATGGCCGGCGGCATGGCCGGCACCCGGAGCCCTGGCATTGACCTTCGAGGTTCGGCTCCATGCAAATCGAGGCGCCTTTGGCACGCGCCGCCGGCCGGGTAGGAGCTAGGCTGAAATTGTTCTTTACTGATTGCGCTCCTCCCCCCGCTCGATATATAAACAAGCCCCATCCCTCGGCGCGCCCGACTTCGTCGCTCTGGTGCCTGTTGATCTTCAGTATTTACGCCAGCCCTTTCTACCAGTTTCAAACGCGTCGTCCTCGCCCGCACGTCTGCCCACTCTCAATAGCAAATCACAATGCCTCCCAAGAAAGCCGAAGGCACTGCCGCCCCCAAGGCCAAGACGGCCACCCATGCCTCTTACCAGGTTTGTCGCCCTCTTTGAGCTACCCGGCAATGCAAGTCGGTGACTCGCTGACAGGTTCACGGTCTAGGACATGATCACCGATGCCATCGTCAACGTACGTTTTCACAATCAGAACATGCGCGTTTGGCCGCGGCGGCGCCTCAGATCAGAGGCACTCATGGCATGACACAGGGCCGACTTGCGTCCAACCCGTCCCCGTCATCACGCCCCTGGGCGCCGTGCTGTGTGCGACGCGCGTCGAGCTCTTTGCGCCACCCCCTCCTGGGAACATCGTATGCTGACCTGCGCGTTTTTTTCTGCTCGTAACAGCTCAAGGATCGCAACGGCTCAAGTCGCCAGCAGTTGAAGAAGTTTGTCAAGGCCAACAACAACCTGGCATCCGTCTCGGACAACATGTTCGACTCACTGTTCAACAAGGCTCTCAAGAATGGTGTAGAGAAGGGTGTGTTTGCCCAGCCCAAGGGTCCTTCGGGTGGCACCAAGCTCGCCAAAAAGAAGGCCGAACCCAAGAAGCCCGCTGCGAAAAAGGAGACTGCCAAGAAGCCCGTGGCCAAGAAGGCTGCTCCCAAGAAAGCTCCTACAGCGTCAACGGCTGCCAAGGCTGAGAAGAAGACGACTACCACGGCTGCCCCCAAGAAGGCCGCCGCTCCCAAGAAGGCCGCTGCCCCCGCCAAGAAACCTGCTGCTCCCAAGGTAATTCGCTCCGTGTTGATTCCGTGCCGGTCGGGGCCATTTTCTTCGTCGCTAACGCGCCTTGCAGTCCGAATCTGCCTTGACCAAAACCAAGACTGGCCGTGTCGCCAAGACGACGAAGCCTGCCGCAAAAAAGGCTGCGGCGCCGAAGAAGGCTGCGGCTCCTAAGAAGGCCGCCGCTACTAAGGCGTAAATGCCCTCTGCAGCGCTACATTTGCTTGGGATGCACCCTTTGTTTAACGAATGAATTGCGGCGTTCGGGCTTTCAAATTTTACAAGGGCACGGCTTGGTGGGTTTGGATTTGGGTTGAGATCTTGAAGCAGCGTCAACTACAGCGACTTGTGGGCTTCTCTTTTTCCTTTGCTTTTCTTTTTTGCTTTCTCCTTCTTTTTCACCGCTTTTGTATCGCGCCGTCGCGATGCAGGGCGCGAATCTGAATGTGAAAAGGGCTTTCCGAGAAAGCGGCGTTGCGCTGATACTCGAATGCGGGAGGGCGAGTAGCTTGGGGGGGGTTCGAATCGTCGAAGTTTTCGCACTGCATCGTGGTACCGTGTTCAACGGGTGCTTTTTGCGACAGATTATGCGACAAAGGGTCAAGGGCTTCATGCGATGCAATTCCAACATGTAATCATATACCACGGATGGACGGGTGGAGGAAATGACATGCGATGACTCCGATTATATTCATGGCGGACTGATAATTGTGGACTGCATGTGCTCATTGAGTCGTGACGCGATCACCAATGGTGTTGGAAGGCGAGTATCGTGCCAGTCACGTGTGCGACTCTTGGGAGCCAATCCCGGTGAATCGTTATGCATGCAAGCTGCCAGGACGTTCCTCGGCTGAAGAACTTGATGAGGATCACTACCCTATACTCCGCACTTTGAAAGCCACTTGTCGACTGTTGCAGTGGTCGGCATCGTTCGCCCGAGCAGGTGCTTATAAAGATCCAGACCCCGTCGTCAAATTAATTGCTTCCGAGTAGATTTGTATCGAGTGTATGGTCCATCTCTGTGTGTGATGGTGATGTTGAGTGGTTGTACCGTGGACATGTACAGCAGAGTGCTGGGTCGACGAGAAAGCCGGCTCAACAAACACGCGAAGTAGGCCCTTATGTAAAGTAGGTAAAGCACTTTACTTCAAAGCACAAGTAGATTCTCATCCATCCCACCAATCAGTCCATCGTCTGGCACGCCAGATCTGCAGCAAAGTCCTTATCTGGCCACGCTCCAATTTTTTTTATCATCGCGCTTGTGGCTGAGGACGCGTACTGCAGATGACTCGAAACCACTGAGCGGCGATACTTGGTGATGGACGGCGTCTCGCCGTTCGCGTGGAGAAGAGGGCACTGGCAGGTGGCCTACGCCTACCTTGCCAGAGCGTGAGATGTGACGATGCTCTGCTTAATCCTGATGGGCCGCAGCCACGTCTTTCATCGACTCTCTAGAGCAGTCAGACGCTTTCGGCGTTGCGCACCTGCAGTTAGCGGCAGCTTCCACAGATGAACGTAAAGTACTCCGTACCTCGACAGGTATCTCAGCTGCAAGGGTACCTGCTCCGCACACATTTTCCACCTGCCCGTCCCAAGGCTCCAAGTCGCACGCCTCGAGGTTGAGCCCCTCCCGCCCCGCAATCGCCGACTGCTCTCCCATCGAGGCCTTGAGCTCCCCTCTCCACCCCAATGATTGCCGCTTGAGCTCGGGTGCCTCCCAAAGCCACTCCACCCCCCCTCTCTCTCTCCTAGGACTCTCTCTCGCGGGTCCCAGGCCTTGACGCTCCAACCGATTGATCCGGCACGCATCAGCCGCGGTGATGTGACAAGACGACGATCCTACCATCACTCTACTGCTCGCATTTGCCTGTGCAGCTCGGGATCGGAGTGCAAAACGAGCACCGTCGGCAGCACAACGAATCCCTGCCCCCCAGCACGCGCTTGACGTCGGCAGCGACATATACCTGACGCATCGACATTACACGCTGGGCGCTGATCGAAAGATGCAGACGTCCCCCCTGTCCTGGCAACGAGCCTGCTGAATTTCCAACAAGGAGAAGGCTCAACCATCAAGAATCGACTTGGACCTGATGATCCACTGACGCTGCTCAATTCAAAAGAAGCCGAGGGCTTCGTACCGCCGCTCGCGCCACGCCTGCCTGGGCCTGGCCTGGCCTGGCCTGGC
>JARJRV010000602.1:0-26772 GCA_030783925.1 Aschersonia sp. MBC 735 | reverse complement strand
GGGGGGAACTCACATCCGTCCTCGAGCTACCCAGATTGATAATCTTGGGACAACCGTCGCGGTCCTTCTCCAGCCTCGTACACTCGAAACAGTAGAAGGCGTCGGAGATGCCTTCGCCGCCGCAGACGACGCATTTGTTCTGGTAGTTGCCGAAGCTGCACTCGTCGCAGATGCGCACGAGCGTCGTGGGGCGTACGTAGGAATCGCACACGGGACATTTGCCATCGCATTTGTCGCAGAGGCGGCCGATGGCTATGCCTGATTGTTTGCGGCACATGACGAGATCGCTGCGGGGGGGGTCAGTCAGAGTCAAGAACGGAAAGGAGGATGACGTACGGGTGGTGACGGGACATGATGGCGAGGCTGGTATGGTGAATGGTTGAGGATGCAGAAATGCGACTTTTGGAGTTGGAGCTGGAGCTCGTGAGGGTGACAGTATAATGGGGCTAATGGCGGGGGATTTGTAAGCTGCAAGAACGGGTTATATTGTCACCCCGTTCGCCACTGTTTTTTTTTCCGGTGAGAAACAGGCGCTGACCGTCGGCGCCAGACGCGCTATGCTGCCCCCTGCGGACCAACATAGGGGCAAAACGATCGGGTGGGAAGTGGCACCTTCAGCGCTCTTGTTCATATGCTGCGCCAATTTCCCCTTCTCTACAGCACTGAGCGGAAGCATACAAAGTGGCCGATAAGTGTGCATCCCCGTCACATCAAGAATCGCTGCCCTTTGCTCGATGAACTGAAACATGCCTGCAAGTTGGTGGCCTCAACCTCCATATAATGCGTGATGGTAATAATGGATGATTAGTTCGTTACTTACACAGTAATACAGCTTCAGCGCTCATCATAAGCTCGCACATCAAATATTCCGTGACTGAAACGCTGCCCGCCTTTCCAATCAGCTGTTTCGAGACCTTCAAGGAACTTCCTCGCTCCGACTTGGCGCCTTGATCTGCTGGGTGATGAAGCTGCTCCGTGTGCGAGCAAGGTGACACCATACTCCCTGCAGACATAAGCGCTCTCAAGCCAGAGAAAGGAGAAAAGCACAAAGTTGTAAAAGGTCATCATAGGGAGATGCCGAAACGAACAACGTATTATAACCCTGGCGTGGCGGAATATCCAGTCTGCTCATCAGACGAAGCTCCCATGCTCCTCCAATGCTGCGGCCTGCACGCCGTCCAAGACAGCTGGGTACAGATTATCTCAGCCTCAAGTATCGTGTTCTCACGCCCCTATACTTCATACCATAAGACAGTCTCGGCTCGTATTTGGTGGTTCGTCTGGTATTCGTCGAATCCCTTCTTGAACCATAGCTGACCCAATGGCATCAAACCCAAGTACGGGACGACGTCTGCCAAGAGAAGACCCCAATTCTGGCTTATCGAGGGGATGGAAGACTGGGCAAAGCTGTAGTCGAATTGTTCTTCACTTCGCAGAGTCCCGAATCTGATCAATGCTGTCAGCTGCTTTGCTGCCATTGTACCAGGCAGCCACAATTCCAGACTCACAGCAAGTCTCCGTGAGTGTTGTCCATGAAAATACTCACCTCACTGATCTGAGGCGCCTAAGTGCCCACGGCCAGCTAGCAGAACCCTTCAGGGACGTCAAGAATAACTCCATCCCCGTGGCAGTTCAAATTCACCTCGGTCCTTGTTGACACGGTCATCGGCATAATTGTGTCCGTCTACATCACCATAGTCGGCTGCTTCTACACCGGTCAATGCACCATCAAGGCGTCATGGCGAATTACCTTCAAATGCTTTTGCGGCAGACCTGTCGTATTTCGGTACTGCCCAAAATTAGATCGTTGCGTCCGATTTCAAGATGTCGCGACACGATTCCAACAATCCTTGATTTGTTCTGGTAGAGGTAAGCCCAGAAGTTCTTTGGGATAGGAGAGCTGCTGTAGGACGTCATCCTCCTCCTTAAGCGCATCTTGCAGTGAAATCTTGCCTCTCAGAAGTGGTAGAAGTGATGACATCGGCCGAGTTGTCAGAAATGTCTGTCGCGAACTAAGCTTCACTGATTACGCATGCAGTCAAAAGCTAGCGAGGATAGAACAAAGTGAACGTAATGCCAATTGCCATTGTCTTTCGTTGTCGAACTGTGTCTAAGCAGATGATGCTTCCATTGGGCAGTTCTTATAATCCGGCTTCATCGGTCCTGCAGTCAAGAATTCGACGCCACGAGTTCAAGAAGAGGTCTGCAGCCAATCCCGGATGATTCAAACAGCAAAATGCTTCCAAAGAAGCCGGGGCCCAAAACCACCAGCAGGTCGCAAGACAAGAGCTCAACCGAACCGGGGCCACTCGTGCAAATATGTCTATACCTGGGGTCAACAGAACAAAGGGTGCCCGGTTAATGGCACTTTTGCGCGCGGCAAGGTCGCGTTATCTCGATTCGATACAAGCGTGATCCTTGCGATCAAAGGCGATTTTGCGATGGCTGAACGGACTGTCCGGACTTAAAAAGGAAATACAATTGCGGCGTTTAGGCTCCTACCTAAGGTAGGTAGGTAGGCAGAGCCGCAGGAGGTCTCCATAACCCCACTTGCAATGATATTCGGGAACTTATTTCCAAGCTTTCTTCATTCGCGGAACGCTTTGTTTTCGTATCAAGCTTTGCGCCTTTGAACAATACGATAATTCGCAATGCGCGACACCCAAATCCAGGAGCAGTAGCAGATGCCTCCTGCACCGCGATTGAAGGAATGTCTCATACCAATCGCAGTCTTGCATCATGACAACCGAGGAGACGCTAACGTCAGTATTTCCCTCCCCGTTTCCCTCACCGTTATCAAGGCAAGCTGACTTGAGCTACTCGGTAGAACGCACGTTCCTGTCGCAGCCCCAAAATTAGGGCATGACGACCAAGGCAGCACAATCACCGACAGCACACTGCTGAAGAGGAAGGCCTCGCCCGATGTTGAGGACGATGAAGGTGACACCAAGCGTCAGCGTCAAGACGACGACGACGGCAACGACAAACCTCAGTCGATCGGCCACGTCAGCCCGCCGGACCGAAAGTCATTAGCTGCACAGGAGGAGAAAAAGCGAAGCAAGCGCCTGTTTGGTGGCCTTTTGAGCACACTTAGCCAAACAAATGTCAATTCCCAACACAAACGACGGCAGGAGATTGAGCGTCGCCAACAGGAGAGATTGCAGAAGCAGAGGGAGGAAGACGATCAAAAACGGGCTGAGAAGCTCTCTAGAATCAAGGAGGCTCGCATGATCGACCAAATTGACTTTGAAGCTCAGGCGGTAGGTCTCACGGATCGTTTTCGCTGCAGAGCTGAGAGCTAATTGAACATAGATGCGGCACCGACACACCAAACTTTCGTCCTTGGCGAGATTTCTGAAGACGAGGACACAACCAACCATCGTAAGGCGCAGCTCGTTGCCATTGTCTGGCACTTTTTCCGCTTCGCTAACTTGCAGTAGTATTACTTACCCTGGAAGAGGACGAGCAGCCAAGAAGACATCATTGAAGAGCAAATTCGTGCAGCGAAGGATACAATAGAGAAGGAGGAAGAAGAGTTCAAGAAGAAACGAGAACGACACTTAAGTCGCTATGGTGCCTCAACGGCACCTGTCCGGCGTGGGAAGCTGCAAGAAGAGGCGGAGCCCAAGGAAGACAACAAAGCAGTCGACCCTGAGCCGCAGAAAGCGACAGCGACGGAAGTCCGGGAACCGACGGTGCAGCATGATTCTCACGACGAGTCCGGCGATGTCTTGGTGGAAGCTGAAGAGGACATGGTTATTTACTAAGTCGTAGAGAGGCCGCCGATGTTTCACACGAGCGAGGATCAAGGCTGTATTTCACATTGCGCCGATACTCAACGCAAATCAAGCAAGCATATAATCACCCTTCAAGAAGATGCATGGAGCTGTAGCCTCTTCGGGGAAGCACGTTGCGCATCGAATGACTGCCCACCATGTCATGATCAGCAGGTGATCAAGTGCCTTGAGATATGTGATTTGATAGCGCCACAAGCTGCGCAGACGAAAGATTCGAGAATTCCATTAGTGGGACGTGGTCACCCACAGCAGGATGGCCCATCGGTATACAATTCTAGCCATGGTGGACGAGTTTCAAATGGCCAGAATCGTAGTCACCTTATCCAACCTTTGCGCCTGCGTCAGAAATAAGTAATATATGTACTAATGGGGCCTTAAGCAAGGTATGTGTTTTGAATGTGGTGAGCCTGGCTACTATTCCGCCAGCTGTCCTGCCTTATCTGACAAGCTCTCAACCCCTCGGGCCATCGCATTGCTCGAATCTATGACCCTACCTCCTACCTCGAACCGGCTTGATCCTCTATAGACCCCTGAGAAGGTCATATCGGTTAGCCTAAGTTTGCTTTAACGGAGCTGCTGCTGAAGAAGAGGAGAAAGTGTCTGGTGTTGCTGGCCTTTCTGCCACCGTTACTCCTAGTGTCCAATGTGGAGGACCTTGAATTTCAGGTAGTGGAAGAGATCGCGCCTGTCGGGCCTCCATGTTTTAGTCATTTTCTGTCGTTGTCTAGAAGTCAGGAATCATTCTTGGCGCTCGAGTCATATGCGATCTTGATATCACGCCTGCTGAATCGTAAAAACTTCATGTCTTACCGAGATTTGTCCATACACAGCAGCGACAAGCGGCGTTAACCCTGCCTCCTCTACCGAATGCTTCTACGTGATAACTGCGGCACATGTCCATACCTTCAGTAAGACGGCCGGAACGCACGGCGCTGGGAAGCGGCCAGTCGGCTCATTATACCTGGCTGGCAGATGTATTTGACTTGAGAGAGCACAGAGTCAATGTAGACAAAGCTCACGCCTATGTAAAATACAGCAGCGGACCCAGCACAGAGCTTCAGAGACACAGGCAGGTAACGTTGTCGCGCCAATTTCGGCTGACACCGGCCTTTAG
Source organism: Aschersonia sp. MBC 735 (assembly GCA_030783925.1). NCBI lineage: Eukaryota > Fungi > Ascomycota > Sordariomycetes > Hypocreales > Clavicipitaceae > Aschersonia > Aschersonia sp. MBC 735. The sequence goes on along the minus strand of JARJRV010000602.1, from coordinate 21,861 downwards.
TTGAGCGCTACGCCGGATTCTGCATCAAATAGACGCGTTGGGATGCGCTAGAGTCAAAGGGCAGCAGTGTCTCAAGAGCTCTGATGCAATTTATTTGACAGTCAACGTTTCGATCACTTGCTGGCGTATCGAAGCATCCAATTGAATGCTGCCATGCTGGATGGTGAGATTGGTCAAACCATTGAATAGGATCCATAGCAAGAAAGCTTCTGGCGGAGCCAACGATGATTTGAAGCGAATTCGTTGATGGACCCACAAGGCCCCCTTTCACCTCAAATCACTTGGTGGTCACTGCAACGTCACGGGACCAACTCACTTTGATCTGTTCACGAGTTGGCTCTGCAAATGTTGTTCAAATTTCATCACCCACGACGAAGACAGCGCCCAGATTTGGACGGTCTTACCATGGATCTCCTAACATCGAAGCCGGCTATGTCAGAAGACCCATATGAGCACAATGCCGAGCTGGACGCTCTTTCACTGTACCAGAGAATACGCCAACGTCCTCGGGCTCGCATCATCGAGAAACCTCTTCACTGGACGCATATTCAACTCGAATTGCTTCGGTGCACGTTCGAAGAGCCAATTCCAGGCCCAAGTACCGGCCTCAATCTTGAGGATCGTCCTAACGATGACTATACTCTCAGAGCCCTCCGTAAGGGCTGGATAACCGGCGTAAGAGTTGGAGCCATCAGAGGTCTGATCAGTGTCGGTCCCAATCTGCCGCTGCAATTTACGTAGGTCATCAGCCACGATCCCCATGTCTGTATATGATATTGACCAGCGAATTTACACCTCAAAGATCCGATCTTCACTTCTTTTTTGGCGGCTACCGCAGGATCAGAATCCCCTGCCAAACATACGTCTTACGAGCTGATTGCGAAGGCGACATACGAGAACGAGTGCCTGTAATTGCAGCCCACATTGACAGTGACCAAGTTGCTTCAAAGCGGTTCTTTGATCGCCGGAGAAGGAGAACGCCGGAGCCGGCCAATAAACTGCACGATCCGTACATCGTGGCTGTTCTTATAGCTTTGGCTCAGCAGCAACGTTGGGCCCTGCGGCTGGCTATGGGTCAGCAAGATGCCGGCTTTAAGGTGGGTAGGATACCTGAGCAACTGCCGCAACTGCCGCTTTACAGGAACCCGTACCCTACTGACTGGCGGACACTCATAGGCGAAGGTCCTGTGCTCTTCTAATGAGCGCGATTTTGATTCTGCAACCATTCACCTCTATTCTACGTGTGTATCAAACAGTTTCTTGCACATGCTTGAGAACCCGAAAGCCATTCCAGCCACGCCGCAGTCTTTGAGGATACAGATTACCGCGGTGCCATATCGACCTTTTGAAACATTGCGAAATCGTCTCCTAGCATTACTTTTGTCTGCGTCAGAACTTGAGCAAGTCAGCGACTCTGAGACCTTAATTCTATGTAAAAAATAGATTCGACAGGCAAATAGCTTTATTTTCTGGAATCTCCTTCTTTGAGATCGTATGCTATGTGTTATGAGGTATTTAGCTAGCACACCTTCTGGCCATGACAGGTACAATGCGAATGGCCGTAATCAGCATGCAAAGTCCGCCCTGCTCCGACGTTGCAGGCGCCTGTAATGTCTGTTTCACGCCGACGTCACAGGCGGGTAAAAAAAGGCACGACACTGCCTCCACTTTTGGGTCGCTGTTGGCTGGATACGCTGTTGGCTAGATGCCTGAAGTCAGCATGCTGCATCGTGGTGAACGGGCACGTTGGTCGAGCTCTGTTGGACCGAGCGTTAAATACTACCTACCTAGGTAGGTAGGAAACAGGGAGTGTTCACGGCGGCTAAATTAAAAGTACTAAAGTACTTCTAGCCAGGTATATATCAGAGGGCAGCCCTTGTAGGACTAGACCGGAGTGCTTGAGGTAATTGCGCCCAACGCCTCCTTCCTCTTTCTACTTATTTATTAGCCGTTCCTTCCTCTTTCTACTTGTTTATTAGCCGTTCCTTCCTGGACATGATCATAGACGACGACATTTTCCCCCAACCGAGCTCAGACTTTTTCCATCAGACATTTTCCATCCTTCTCTCTAAAAGTCACATTCCTCTCTCTGCTTATTTATTAGCCATTCTTTCCTGAAAGTCACATTCGGAAAGACCATCAACATGTCAGGCGATAAAACTTACTTCGATACTGTTACGGACATTTCCGTCCTCACCAAAGAGTTAAAGAAGAAGCCAACGCTGCTTGCCAGCCTCGCGCCAAAGGCGGGCTGGAAAAGCGCAGTGAGTCAGTGGGGACGAGACCAATTGCTCATACATCATGTTATTTGCAAGCAATCCAGAGACCAGCTACCTCTGCTCGAAGCCTACATTCCTGAGAAAAAGGCAAGGGCTTACAACTCTTGCTTGCAACGACTCATAGAGGGTCCAGCCAGCTTCAAGACCATACGTGAGAGTTCCGAGCATCAGCTTGTTCAGCAATACCAGCCCGATAGTCTCGGCTACGCGTGGGCGGCCTTGCTGCCCTTCGTCCGCCCAACTCCATTGGTTCCTGCTGCTCCTGCTGCTTCAAACCCAGACGACGGGCCAACAGAGCCTGAGCTGCCGGCCACGAGGCAGCGAAGGGCCCCGGAGCGATACGGCGGAGGTGTGCCATCCGGCGAAGCTGATTTGGGCTCCTCTCCCGAAAGCGATGGTAGGCGCAGATCAGCGGACTCGGACTCGGACTCGAGCTTGTCGAGTGCCGGGTACATCGAGCCTTCAACCGTGCCAATCCTTGAGGACGCCTCTGTGCGGTTGGCAAGCTGCTTCATTCGTTGCGTTCTCAACCATGCTCAGCCTATCAACAATGAAAAATACCCAGGCGTGTTCGTCGAATTTCGCGACGAGCGACTAGCCTATCATTACAAGCTAGGAGCCTCGTTGAGCGTCCGCGCTATTGACGACGGCGGCATACAAGTTTACGGCCCTGTGTTTCCGGGCTTTCGTCAAGTTGCCCAGCTTGAGGCAAAGGCTATGTTCAAAAAGATTGTGAATGGCAAGCCATGCATACCTGATGAGTTACTGGGCCAGATGGTAGGAGAGGCACTCTGTTTACCAATGAAAGAAGAGGACGAGGATGAGAGGAAGGCGGGAGTATCTGACACTCAGTAAGTTGCTCTCGTATTATTACGCCAAGGACTGCGAATTATCAACCTTATCGCGCTGCCCGTCTATCACTGCCTCTCTTGAGCCTTCCTGGCGCTACTCTGCACCTAACCCCGCACTCTGACTCTCATACTCATATATTATTAGATTTATAACTATCCTAGCCGCCACTCACTACCTCAGATTCTTCAGCTTTGAGATCTCTGCTGCTTATCTTGATTACTACAAGTCTCTACCCGGTTTTACTACAACGACCGAAATCCAACAGGCCCCGCAGCCACTAATCGTGCGCTCTACTAAATGGCTTAACATCATGGAAGAAAGTCATCGAGAAAGTATTGTAGACCATATTACGGCTCTTATAAAATGGGCAGAGGAGCAAACTGTGTAACTTACTATTAAGAAGAAGCTGCCAGTGTCCTAATAATTCACTAGCGATCATGTGCCCTTTTGATAGTGGTTCACAGCCAATATGTCGTCGAGCCGTAGTTTTCGGAGAAAGAAAATAAGGGGAAATAAAAAAGAGACAGCGAGGCAAGAGAAATGATTAAATGAAAAGCAGAATGAAAAGCAGAATGAAAAGCAGATTAAAAAAAAAAAAGACACGAAGCAACAGCGAGCAGTATTATTGAAAAATTCCGTCAGTAACCATGCGTCTGGCAGAGCGTTTCATACTCTTCCAAGTTCCGGTGAGGCTATAACGCGTTGTGTCCTCCTCGCCTTCTTGTTTGTCTATATGCTTCTTCAACTGTTCCTCGGCTTGTAGGTTAGCTTTTTCGAAACTGCCGCGCGCATCCGTCGTGGTCTGTCCTGCACCAGAAGCACCTTGTCCGCTGACATTGTCAAGGCTTTGCATGGCATGGGCCAGTTTCGGAGCCTGCGGCAAACATGGTCCAGGACCGATTAACAATTTTCCATTAGACACCTTCGCCCGCGACACGGGAGGGCTCTGCCCGGCGGCATCTCGAAGCATCTGCATCCTCTCACGCCTTTTGAAACGCACAAATTGAGAAAATGCCATTTGGCTTGGGTCTGTGACGCGTCTGAGGCGCTCCTCCTCTTCCTCCAGCTGCGAGCTCTTCTGGGCGTCAAGGTCGCTGAATCGAGATGCGCGACCGCTGCTTGGCCCGGAGAGTCTCAACGAGGATCGGTCATGCACTGCACGTCCTTCGATGAGGCGTGGCGTACTATACTTGTTCCGCCAATCAGTCACGAGGAAGCCAACAATGGGAGAACAAGCAAGGAACAACTAAGGCCCCCCCTTGTCTCCTGTGAATAAAGAGAGCTGGGCTTACGCTTCGGGGCGCCAAGGAAGACGCAGCAATCAATTCCTGCAAGACTTCGATGTCGGACTTCTTCTTTGGCGTCGGTGTCGGCGTCGTTTCTACACTCTTGAAACGAACGACTGGGGTCGCGGGACTCTCGTAACGCGGCGACCAGCCGTGTGCGCGAGCTCGACGGAGAAATTCCTCGAAGCAATCCTACTGCTTGAGTTGTTCACCGCGCATTTGGCGCTTCCACAACTTCTTCTTCTGTTTCAGAAGTGCCTTCGACAGATCATCTGCTACATTGTGCTGTTGAAGGAAGACATTTGTTTTGTAGCAATGATCACTCAATTTCCCTGTCGTCCTTGTAGTCAGTGTGGTTCTCAAGTGGCAAATTCAATATTTTCACGGTCAAAGAGGAGGAGAAGCGTGGCCGCCGATGACGTACAGAATTGCCTGACTTTCACAGGAGAGCCATCCAGATAAGGCTCGTCCTCGTCCTCGTCCTTTGGCTTCGATTGCTTCAGAATGCTCTTCATCTTCGCGGTACTTTCGCTGATCATTGTTAAAGTCAGTGACTAGAGCGGACAATTTCCTTCGGCTGCAAGCGTTCAGATTGGAACTGAAACAAAATCACGACGTTCATCGTGAGGCATGCAGATAGTCGCATCAATGCGTAGAAAGGAAATGGCTCGATGCAGCAATATAATTTGGCAGACCTGGACTGGGTTGTCCACCAAATATATCCATTGGACGGATCCATTGCTCTCACTGAGGGCTATGTTTAAATACAAGAGAAAATGTATAATCAAGCTGAGCACTTACAGATAAGACTAGGACAAGCGATGGTGTGTGATTCAAACTTTCCTGGGATCTTATTCAGAGAAGAGTCGGTGATGGTAATGAATTCAGAAGTTTGAATGAATCGAAAAGTGGGAAACTTGTCCCAGACTAGGCTCACTTTTTGTTGACGGGGGAGAACACGAACGCGAATATTGGGGCGCGCGTCAGAAAAGAAACTCCTCATTTCTTGTTCTGTTTGTTTTTGCCGCGTTTGCAGACCAAGTGGCAGACCTGCCAACTGGCCGGCCGTCCTCCCCCCTCTCACTTCTTCTACGACGGCCGGCATCCGACTTCCGTAACGGGGAAAGGGGGACTAATCAGAAGCCATGTCGCAAGTCCCGTCTTATACTCGGAGTAGAGGCCGCTCCTGGGCGGTATGGTTCTAGTCACGGTGTAGATTGATATATAATGCAGATGATGAGCGTGGAAAGCAGTTCTGCATAGCTTCTGGGGTTTCCCGGCCAGCTGTGAATTCCCGACTTCTCGAAGGCACGAATTTAAAGGCCCATACACTAACTCCCGATGACGCTATTTTATATTTTTTTCTATCAAAGCAAATAGACCATATCTCGTTCAGTCGTTATCTTCTCAACATGTTGTTTGACCAAACGTCGAGGAACGTGCAATTGTCCTGAAAGATTGCACGGACGCCATCAATAAAGAAAACTAAACAACTAGGTTTTGTAAGGCTCCATGGTCTGTGGATTTGATCTGAGGAGGAAGAGTGGGTTCTCGTTCAGTTTCGTGCTCTGATGTGGTCCGTCCACTGCATCAAGCCTTTCTTTGTGTAATCAACAGGCAGTACCTGTTTATGCTCTTTGTAACTGCTGACATCAAATCCTCCCCACGATCAAACAAAAATCTGCGTGTCTCGTTTTGTGTGACCAAGACTAATGCTTGAGCGCTATATGTCTTGATTTTCAACAAGCCGAATTAACCAAATAGCCACTTCAGCTCGGGTTGGTTTTCAGGGGCGAGTCGAAAATCGATAAACGTAACAGCGATTGCCAAGAAAGCTCATCAAGCGTTCCACGAGACTCGAACAATTATTGCGGACGATGCAGCTCTCTCGCTTTGAGATGGATGTGCGCCCCCGTCGAGATAGAAAGATCGAGGCAACATTCGCGCCCTTGAATCTCAGCTAGGGAGTAGAATGACACCACCGGACGATTGGATATTTACTGCGCTATTTTCGACTTTATAAGTTGGCGAACGTGACATATTCCTACTGCGAAAGTCTTCACAAATTCTGCGGCAACGGTTCCGGCGAGGGAGGCGGTGTTAGCAACAGGCAGCAACGTCATTGCGCTCTCCAGGCTTCGTTCGAGCCTATGTCGATATTTGAGAAAAAGACGCGCCTGCTATTGTTGCGAGAATGCCGCTCTGGGCTACGTTACCATCTGCAAACATGGAGAACAGTTGCGGCGGACTTGTCGAGAAAGAATTGAGTTAACGGAGGCTCCCCCAGAGAGCAAGCGATTACGTCACATCGAACAATACCTGGAATACAAGGAAAACATACCAGGTTGTGTGCTTGCTTTTCCAAGAGCACAAGGGGATCGAAATCCTCGCCGCATATTCGGGGCCTTTCTTGTCAAGGACGAATCCAAGTGTATAAGAGGACGACGGGCTTAAGGAAAACAAATGTACACGCATCTCCTTGCCGAGCCACTACTTGAATGAGGAGTAAGCAGTCATGTCAGCCAGTTTGCGAAGAAACTTGCTAAATTCTCTCGGTCAAGCCCCGGGGAAGTACGATCAGGGGCTGTACAGCGCAGAACATCACCGACGCGCGAAATAATAGATTCGAGTAGGCAAAGAGAATGCACTAAATCTTCACATGAATGAATATCGAGATGAGCAGTCCGGTCCATCACCCTTCCCGAGACATCGTTGGATTCTAAAGTCCACACAACCCGTTGCATGGCCATTTCTCTCAGCAAAGTACCTTTACCGAATGCCATGGAAAATATTGAATTTGCCAAGGACTACTGTGCCAGGCAATCAATCCATACAAAAGTCATGGCTCCCTCAATCTGGTGATGATGTAGTTATCATTGGAGTTTCTTCGGTGAAAGAAGCCAAGATGAGGATAGAGGTTTACCAGTTACTTCGCTTCTACATTTGGGAAGAACTGGCTCACCATAAGTGGGATCCAATCTAACGAACATGGACTCGATCCCTCTGCCTATTCTAACAACTTCGCCTCCTGGGCAGCGAAAGGGCCTGATAGGCGATTAGGAGCTCATCCGGGTGTTGTGAGGTGTCCACACACAGCGGCTTCGGTAGACTCGTCGACCACTTTCGGAGGGAGGGAACCACTCCTCCAGAGCAGTCTGGACGGCCAATATGACTGCTTCGGTGGCAGTGTACAATTTGGCAAAAACCATGATGCCACGGAGTCGGTTTGATCAGCCGGCAATCAAAAGGCAAGTGAGTTTGCCTGGTACGCGCCGGCCTCGCTACGGACGTCAGCCATCTCGTTCGACAAATCATGCACGGGAAAATAGTCGCTGCGATTGACATTCTGGATATGCGGAGTGGAACTCTATTCAACAACTTCATAAGTATTCGTTTGTCCTCCTGGCACTCGATTCCTCTGCGAAAATGCCTGCATGATATGCTCCTGTGGCTAAGCCTCGATCTTTGCACTACTAACAAAGGACGACAAGGAAGTCCGATTCCTTTGCATTAATCCATAGCTTAAGATAAGATTTGATCCAGAGGCTATTTCAGAACCTTTTTTCGGTCTACTCTTGTGTAGATTGTGATTGAAATTCGGGTCTGTCTTGATGACAGCAACGACCCAGCAGAAAACATCATGGTCGCTGACCACAGACATGGATCCGGCATCGTGCAGCGAAACAGGCCATACTTGTCTGCTCAGTTTTCTGGCACAAGATTCACCATCGAATAGTCACACGGAGCTTCTCAAAAGAGCACGTGCTAGACTGCAACATGAAATTCCGGGTTTTTTGCTGGTCGTTGTATCATCTCTTTTCCTTGGCTGTTATCGTGTTGTCAGGAACATGCCCCATCACTTTGCTCTGATTGGCTCCTGCTGCCTGCCCTCAATTGTCATTTCCCAGTCTTTGTCAGTGCTCACTGTTCGTCCAATCGCCTGAAATATCGATTAGCAATCGTCCTTTCCCTACAGGTTCAATCACGTCATACTATGGAACAAGCCCGCAGCTGGCGGTTTCACCTGGCTGCCAGACAGCAACTGCCTTGACACACCACCAGCTGGCAGCTCGTGACCCACGGAAATGAGCCTCGAAAGCTCGGAAGCTGGCCAACATTACGGAACGGATTCTTCGTCCGTGCCGCATGTCAACGGAGGGAATTCTTCGATTGGGAGAACTGCCACACCCTTGCCCTCATCAGACAATTTGCCAGATCACCCTGCTGCGTCCTTCTTTTCTTGCCTGATCCCGATGCGCTCTGCCTCAAGCAGGTTTATCGGAATGCTGACAGGTGTTAGCTGACGTCCCCAGCTCCGCGTCGCGAGCTGTAATGCTTCGACGCATGATGTGTCACACGATGTGAGATTTTTCTTCGCCTGCACGAGAAGGTCGCATCCGGGCTCGCAGCTCTGATTCAACCAACATTCGCGCATTGTCATTATCAGTGCATGCCAAAACTCGACGCGCATTGGTTCGATGCGCGCATGAGGATGGTAGCTGAGTTCGCCAACAAATCCTTCTCAAAGGCATCGTCATCATGACAACGAGGCGCCCAAGCTGAGCAACCTTCACCGTTGACCCGAGACATTTACGAGGTTCTCTTAGATCTGGGATTGGACGATGCCGTCTCGCTGATGCAGTGTCTTGCAGCAAAGTGAGCTCCATTGTGTCGCGGCAAGTGAGGCTGCAAAGGTGCTTTTCGGCGGCATGCCCTTTTCGCAACGATGATTACGGGTATCATCGGCATGCAGGGGGGGCTGTCCCGTCCATGTAATCCGGTGGCCTTCGCTTTCACATGGACATTGCATGCGCAAGATAAGAAACTGCCCCGTTATGTTGACGCCATCAGCATCTTCCTCTGCGAAGCAACGACGCGCTCCCAAGTCAGTGGGATCAATTGCAACGCGACCGCGAAATGTCGCTATCTCTCAATTTGAGGCTGCTCAGTTGGATCACCGTCACTGCAGAGGAATGTCGCGCACCTGCATATGCACGTACATCTGTATGTGTCTATGAACGCGTTATGACCAAAAGGTTCGGGGGTTTGGAGCAATTGACCGACGTCGCCTTGATATCAAATTTTGAGCCAACCGCATTCCCGACCTGGCAATTCTGTCTTTGGGAGCCTGCTTCTGGTTTGCCGACGACGTCCCATCTTACCCAACTCAAGCACCGCAGTCACCAAACCTCATGTCTTGGCTCGCGCCTTGAGAATGATCCATGGCCATTACACCATGTCACAATGACGAAAGTACACCTTTATTACGTCATTCGTAGTTGGGTGCTATTTCCTGCGCCCGCCTTTCTACGTGTTGTTGTCTGCGATGTGACGGTATCGACATGAGAAGAAACCTTCCGCGCTGGTTCCCCCGAGAGGAGCCGGAAGATGTGCCTCACCAAGGGCAGTCGCCGAGGGATCCCGAATTCGTACGTCCGAAGCGTTAATACTAACACACGGAACCTGCCCCATTCGGTCTGTGAGACTCCAGCAAATATCGGGTAGCCAGTCCTTTTGCTCCGACACTAGCGATCGATCAGAGATTGCAGCCGTGGACGGGCAGGATGTTGACCTAATTCCGACCGTCATCGGAAGGAACACCAAAATGCGGGATAGCCGTATAGGTGATATCCAGGGCTTCTTCTGCGCCTTCTGGACCGCATCTGGAAGATTCTCCGCATTCCTTGTTACGCGTTCTCGGATACTCGACGCCTTGCGCGAGGCGACCACCGGCCGAGGCGGGCTGTGCCGATCGAGAAGGCCGTCAGGACCGTGTCTCAGGATCGGGTTCAAAAGGTCCATGCACAACGATCAGTAATCCATGCATGGGATGCGACCGTGATGGAGTCGCACATGGCCTGCATGGTATGTAGTATCCCGCGGGATTCGAAAGAATACGGCCCCCAATGTGTGGCCCCACCCCCTTCCGAGTTGGACTCGACCAAGGAAGGAATCAAATCATTGGCAGCAGGATAGTGTCAGCCTCTTCAGCATGCCAGTCGACGCGTCACAAAAGGCAGTTGCTGACACGAACTGCTGACATGAGCTTCTCCCCCGCATCCCATGATGACCCTGATGCACGGCTCTTAGTCAGATGGGATGTCAAATGACGGGATCCTCATCCCTGTACATCGTGGCTGTGAACGCATCCATGCACGGAGTAATGTGACCCGACACGAAAATGGACATGTAAGTCTGACGACGCGCGGGGAACTGTGTCTCTTCATTTTCATCGGTGCATAGAGTGGCCTATCAGAATCTGCTATGTACACTTTCGAACTGGATAGGATGATCCTGTGTATCAGAAGACCTTGTATGCCTCCCGATACGACCTGACGCTCCATGCCCAACGCCCGCCATCCGCAGCCAATAGTTCCAAAGGAGTGTCGTTCAGAGACGGTACCGCTGACCAATGATGCCGCCATCTGGATATGAAAGTCTTCATCTGGCAACATGTTCCGATGTTCCCTGAAAAGAAACGTTCTTGTCGCCCGAGACTTCCATGGTCATAGACGAATGGGTACAAATGAAAGATGATTACTGCTGCTTTGATCTCGGTTTCGCTTATGTTTTTGATCTTGTGTGCAATTACTGGACGGTGGGATGGTCGCGCTATTCCTGGCTGACCAAAAATGTATGGCCGGATAATGTGAAATAGTGCTGAGTGGTAGGTGGCGGGCAACACAATGCATAGCCTTGGGTGTTCACCCTGCGTTGCCTTGCGTCTCTGCACTCGGCAGCTCTCCCTTCGTTTTTTGGCTGCCCTTGTTGGAGAGACCACACAGTGTCCAGGTCGGCCTCGACGCAATTTAGAGTCGGGTTGCGTGCCGCAATTGCGTTGCACGAAGCGCGGTGGCCTGACTTTTGTAATCATGCAATGCCCTGCCAGTAAGCCAATTCTAGGCTTCCAGAGGCACGTCGTACTGGGACGCAACCGTGAACTGTTTCTCCTCCGCTTCCCAGAGCAGCCATTCTCCGCGGGCCGCGATTCTGCGACCAAGCCACAGGATCCGCTCTTGACGCATCCCGACCATGGATGCCTCCTCAAAGTACCTTTCGTCGTTTTCGATCTGATCGTTATCAAACCACCCGTCCGGGAAGTACTCTTCTGTAAAAAGTAGGCCGCGCATTGCAAAGTCTTCGGGTAGTGGGCGCGGCCGTTCACCCTCCTTCTCCGGACCAGGAACTTCTTCAGCCTCCATTCGAGGAGGAAAGATACAGGTTTCCAGTAAATGATTCAAAAATACAGACATCAGTTTCCAGGGGAAGTGCTGTCCCAGATGTTTCATTGCTGCAGGATGCTTGGCCATGAACATATAGAACACCAGAACGGTGTGGAGGCAGGGCAAAGTGTTCTTATCTCCCCAGCGCTTGATGAGGATCTTGTAAGTCTGCGCGGCAAAGACGATAGCTGTGTCGAATGCGGCGTGGGATTGTGCCAGCTTATCGCTCGGCACGGACGAATCATCTGACTCATCTTGCGGACTTGGGATGGCCTGCATCAAGGGGTTGTTCTCTTCGCCGAACCCTAGCAGAAGACAGCTGATCGCGATGCCAATTTGGTATCTGTCATGGCGTGTTAGCGGTTGCGTGAGGCGAACCCATATATCGCGAGTCAGTAACCTACCCTGACTTTAGCCACCTCTCATGTTCTCGCCCGATTCGACCGTCAAGGAGCTCCAAGAACCGCTTCATCGAAGACTCCAACTGGTCCATGCGCTGGCCAGAGAAAAGAATGGCGAACACACGAATGAGAGACACGTCTGCTGGCTCAAATTCCTCTTCGGCGGCCGAGTCAGTCAACATTGGACTGAAGAGGGACATGATGGTATCTCTCGTTTGACGGAACGGAATCGGTACACAAAGCGCCTTCGTGTAGTAGAATAACTGCGGCAGGGGCTCTGGTCGGGACAGAATAGCCATATGATGGTACATTCGGCCACTGGTCGGCGTATCGTCGGAAGCCTTGTTGTACCAACTTTGAGCTACTTCGATCCATTCTCTCTTGAGGGGCGACTCATCGTCCTCGATGGCCATTCTATATCGTGCCAGATCTCCCAGGCATTCCATCCATATGGTTCGATAAACAGGAACAGTCTCGTAAAGTAAAGACATCAAAGAATATGACATGTAAATGAAGGTCAGCATATGCTCACGAGATCCGGGCAGCTTATTCCTGAGTAGCTCGAGGAATGCGTGAATGCCATGCTTCCACATTCGAGACGGCATAGAGTATTGGGAGACGAGTTGTCTGATGCCTTCGTTGGCTGCGGGATGTTGACTAGCAAGAAGGAAATCATGGTGTTCGTTAAGCAGCGTCCGATGAAGTTCATACAAAGCGCAATACTGGTCGCCATTCATCTGACTTGACATGTGCGTGCTGTCGTACTCCATGCACTTGCTCTCCACGAGGACTAAGCCAGCGTAGATACCGTTGACCTGACGGAGGAGATGCTCAGAAGACAAGGGCTTTGTCATAGGCTGCCTGATCATGCGTGAAGTGAGATCATCTGGAAACGACGGTGAGTGGGTTTGTTGACGTGACCGGGTCTGATGGGAAGTGAGCCGAGGTGACCGCCGACGATGAGAAGCAGCTACGGGCTGCCCGTTTTTCGTCAGCGATGTCTTCGTTCCCTTCCCACGACCGCTTGGAGGCCCATCTTCAGGGTTCCAGAGCTGACGACCCGAGGCTCTTTGCTTTGAACCTCGGTCAAATTCATCCTTAGACTCTATCGGTCGGGCGCGACTGCGGCTGAGCGCCGAGGATGGTGTGCCACCTTGCTGCGTTCGGGCTTCATCATGGAAGCGCGAGTTGTTCGCGTCATCGGTTTTCGTTTGGTCATCGAGGTCTTTGTCTGCGGCTTCGATGACGGGCTGGTCGTCGAACGTAGACTGCTCCAAGGCTGTGCCTGCAATGGCAACATCGTCTCCAGCCGCGTTACTTCTGCAAGGCATTAGCTTGCGAGCCTTGACGAGTAGGACTCTGATGCGGGCTGCTTACTGTGAGGCGGACGATAGCCCACGCGAGTCGATTTGCTCAAGGTTTTCTTCCACATCCTCGTTTGCAGTCAAATCTGGGTGACTAGATGCGTTGGCGTCGACATTTTCTTGCATCAACTCCATGTTCGGCGCCACATCTGCATTACGTGGTACACACTGGTTCTTGCGCGTTAGGGCCTCTTCCCGGGCAGTGATTCGTAGGTGTCGAACCCATCCGTCGGTCAATTTGTCCATATCCGAAGATCCGACTCAATCGCAGTGCTGGCATAGGGGCGGTGATGAGAGCACAGCTCTGAAGCTTAGAGATCGACGAGCGACGCGGTGAGGCAAAGATATTCTGGCAAGACCAGCAGCGGTATAATCCTGCTGCTGCGGTAACAGCTGAAGCTCTCGTTAGCTAGACGTAGATGGAGTCGACGTTGCATGATGCGGGTCAGGTTCTGTCAGGACAAGAAGAACTACTTTTGGCGGACTGCAAATAGACATTGGTAAGGGCAAGGAAAGAAGAGGCAAGGCCATCGTATGAATATTGCTACAGACCAGACATCGGTCGAGCTATATCTTCTGAGGCGTATATGCCAGGAACAGGCACTCGCCAGTACCCGGACGAACGGCCATGTGAAGCTGGAGACTGACTGGGTGGAGAACAACAAATGTGAGAATGCAAATTGGTCTGGCCAGCGCGTACTTACTTTTGCAATGTGCTGGTAAGAAGGAGCGTCCTTGACGACGTTGCGGTCAATTACTTGCAGTCCAGTGGAAGCTGGCGACTTAATAAACTTCCCCAGGTCGGTCTTCAATGAACAGTTCAGACGTGAAGGATGCATGTAAGAAGAAGCCTGCAGGGATGAACAGGTATCCTTGTCAGGAAAAAAGGACCTTGGTTCGTAAAGTACCAGGTAAGTCTGTTCACAAACAAAAACAAGGGATGTGGGGGCTGTAAGGAGCCATAGTGGTTCGCTGGACGCCTTTTTTTTTCGAGGAGGAGGCTCTGAGCAGCCCTACAGGACTCCAGCGAGGTCGCCCCGTTCCTTCTGAACAGGCAAGGCACGTGCACGGAGGTGATGATAGTCCAGATGAACACTGCGATTCAATTCTCGACAACGATTTCCCCAAAGGACGAATCCTTCGCAGCAAACTGCATCCGCGGTGCGATTCTTGATCAATCGTGAGCTTTGCAGAGCAGGATTCCAGGCGCGCCAGGTGTCCTGATTGGGGCACAGAGAGCCGGCACCAACAAAGCGGCAACTTGCAGCAGAAGGGAAGATTCCAGAGATGTGCGAAAGTGAAAACAAGCCTAAAGAGGGAAAAGGCAAAAGGTAACCCTACTGAAAACAAACCAGTCCGTCAGGTAATAGTCCATGTTGACACAAGAATAATCACTCACCAACCTCTACGCTACATTGTATATTAGCACACCACCGCCAGCCACCCGCGTGTTCATCCTCTTCTTGACTTTCTCATATCCTCTACGACGAAATATGGTGTTGGTGTTCGCGAGCATCTCGATCTGCCCGTGGAATCTCACTTTCTCTTCCGCAGGGGTTCTTGGATCAGCTCGTTCCCTCCTTTCCTCCTGTTCGCCTCCCAGCATCATCGACAAGGTTCTCACACTTGATTTCTCTATCCCAGACCAATCAACGGCTGTTCGCTTCGAGCCACTGACGTGTGAACCCCTCACAGCACATCACCCGCATCGTGTTCACCGCTCCATGTGTTTGCTGTTGCTCTCCACCGTCTTGCTTCCCTCATCCATCATCCTGCAGACAAGGCGTCTAGTTCGCATCTCGGTCTGAGGCCCATTCCTTGCCGTGCTTTGGAGGAAACAAGCGCGGTTACAATGGTGAACTACACTGTACAAGCTTTCTTTCCCTCTCACGTAACGAGCCGCCTGTCGAGACTATGCCGTGCAACTGCCAGGCAGCGAGGGTTCCATCTGCATGGCCTCACGTTTTCTGGCATACACGCGCCCGAATTCTACCTACCCGGCCTCCTACATTGTTGTCTCTAACCTTGCATGACTAGTTTCGCAAAACATTCTTCGAAGGTTCAGTGAGAAAACAAGGCGGTGTGCGGAACGAGAGCGGTCACAAACATCCGGGCAACACGGGACGCCTTTCTCACATTCCTTCCGAGAGCGAAAGCGGCGGCATTCGCAGTAATCTGTAGTCATCGAGTCATCATTGATTTTCCAAGCTGTTCAAGTAACTACTCGCGTGACTGTGCTGCGCTCAGCTGACATGACCTCAGCGTGACAGAGTACAGAAAAATCCGCTCTCTCGCCTTGTTCGTTCCTCGAACAGCAATGTCAGGATTATATCCGAGGAGTTCAAGCTGCCGGGCCGATGCTCGCCTCGTCTGCGACCCCTGGGTCATCGAGACTCGCACGAGAGTCGGCTCAACATCTGACAGCCACGACATGCGGCTAAAACTTCGCTTCTCGTGTCGGGGCGTACAGGGCGTTGATCACACTGTTGAAGATGATGATCGACATTGTTCATTCGTGGGAAAGTGCATTCGTACCCAATCAAAACTTATAATTAGAACTCCCCTATGCTCTCCCTATGCCTCTTGCCGAACACCAAATTTGCTTCCGGCAACGTTGCATTGTTCTCGTATGATGCTGGCAACATGTGAGACCTGGCTTGCGACTTCTGCCTTTGGACAAACTCGTTGAGCCAGGCATTGACAAGGCGTTGGTCGTTGAAACCAATTGCACGACAGATGGCTTTATCGTGGGCCTCGAATCGCGGCTGCTTGGGCCATGATGATGCGACTGCTTTCCAAGGCCACAAAGTGCCAATCACATGGCTGGTTATGCGTGTGAGCCCAACGAGTGCACCTGTATGGGTTGCATCGAGTGCGAACAAAAACCTGTATCTACCTGAGGTGTTGATAACTGGCAGCCATCGCCAGCTGGGCGTCGACTCGTTTGATGGTCGTCTCGTCATAAACTTCATGCAGAGCTTTCCCAGCCCGAAAAATTTCCTTCTCGTGTCTCGTCGCCTCCTCCTTGGTCATGCACACAAGATCCCCCAATGCCACATTGGAGCATTTCTGAACATGCGTGCCTTCGCCAATGACGCTCATGCTCGATCCTGGTGGCTTTCGCCACCTGACCAGGACAATCTTGGTCGGGATGCCGCTAATGATGCTGCGTGCATGATATAGCTCCTCAGACAAGAAAGCCACGTCGCCCGTGGTGACTGGAATCTTGAGCCCAACAGCGTTCAACCCCAATGTGCGAGCGAGCCGCTCCTCGGAGCCTTGGACGAAGTTTAAAATCCCCTCATACATCTTTTCTCTCCCCTTGGCGGGAACGTAGTCAACAGGATAGCCCGCAATGCTCAGGATGACGTGGTTGGCTGCTGTCAAGCCGAAAATCGCGGGCATCGTACCCAGCACCGGCAGTATCCGCACTCGAAAACTGGGCATCACCCCAAGCTCGCCCACTGACCCCTTTTGAAACTCCTCGTCAGGCAGGGGCAGCAGCTCGGCTTTGCCTTCCCCGGACTGCTCGGTCGAGTACACGGCAGGGATGCCGCTTGTGATACCCAGCAACTTCAGACGACGCCGTGTAGCTCGTGATAGGCCGTCGTCGCGGCTCGCGCCGATGTCGCCGACGATGATCCTGGTGGGATCGCTCTTGCACCCAGCTCCCATGGCACTGATAACAGGAACGTGCTGGTCGTAGCAGTACTTCAATAAGTCGACTTTGGTGTCAATGTTGTCAATGGCGTCAACCACAAAGTCTGGCTCTTGTCCGTTCTCCCATGGGCCGAGTAATCTCTCAGCAACGGACGCGTCAAACTTCTCCTGCCGCAGGTCGAGCTTGACCCACGGTGCAACGGCAATGAGACGTCGCTGTAGACAGTGAACCTTGGATGCGCCAACGTCTGCCAGTGTCGCGACAGCGTGTCTGTTCAACGAGCTCAGCGTCACCTGGTCGAAGTCGACAAGGCGCAGCTTTGAAACGCCTGATCTCGCAAGCGAGGCAATGCAGTGCGAGCCCACGCCACCGCAACCTACCACAACCACGAAAGATTCGCGCAGTCTTGTGAGACCTTCGGGCGTGAGAAAGGCTCGATTTCTGGCCAACTGCTCGAGGATGAGCTCGTCGTCGAAATCGCCAGCTTGTGCTCTTTTTGCCAGCTCCTGATTTCTCGCATCTTCGAGATCCACTGGCGATTCAGAAGGAGTTCCAGAGCTGTTCTGCTGGGTTCACATCTTAGTCATTCTTGTCATGTGTTCTACGCCGCGTCCGTGGCAAATTACCTTTTCGATGGCCTCATTCTCCTCTGCTGGGGAGGGGATGGAGCCTTTTAGTTCAAAGAGACGTTCTTCTCTATCAAGTGCTTGATAGCCTAGAAGGAGGGACGCGACGGTTGCGCCAGACAGGATGGCCGTTGCAAAGAGCTGAAACCGGGGATCTGCCAAAGTCTCTGAGAAAAATGAGGCCATATTTGCATCGTGACCGAGTACTATGAAATCCAAAAATCAGAAGAAATCAATTGGCAAAGCATGGCCAACATCAGTGTCGCAACTATAGTGACTTGCACGAAAAAAGCTGGTGTCTTGCATTCTATTTCCTTTTCGAGTGAAAATCCGTGCTTAGTCATGCCTGAACTGCTTGCCGAGCGTCACATCGCCACTCTGCCCAATCTGATACCAGCTTCAAGTCCAATTTTCTTGTCTTCGTCCACAACATAAGCCTTTTTGAGGACGACAACAGGAGTAGCCGTGTCTAGGAGGGCCCCGGACAGCAATCGGCCCTCTGGGGCCACGACGCGCATCAATGCGACCACGACTGGTCGTCCTGCGAGAGCAGCCTCTCGTTCATTGGCTGCGCCAACGATCTGTTCGCATTCGGTCACTCGCACATCTGTCTCAGCTCACGTCGACAAAGTCGCGGCCGAGCTTGCCTTTCCTCTCGGTCCCTGCGAGCCCCGCCGTCTCTCGCGCCTTTACCTCCGATCGCAGCCGATGGCTCAGACACGAAGCGAAGCTCGTAGCAAGATACACGGTGACGATATGGGGGCTCGCGGCTTGCGTCCTCGCCATCGCATTCGTCGTCAAGGAGGAGCTGGCGGAGAGGGAATATCCCACACCACACGAGTGGAACTATCTGACCAGGAAATACCTGAGAGATGCGCAGGGCTTCCGAGACGCGAAAGACGGCGAAGTCAACTGGGCACGTTGCCTCGAACTAGCTAGGAGCGTAATGATACGCTTGGAGGATTCTAGAACCGGCGGGCAAAACGTGGTCAGATTGTGCGACAAGCTCGACCGCTCACTCGACGTCCCAGGCGAATTCATTCACTGTGACATAACCGCCATGTCTGAGGAATGGAGACGCGGCTACTTCCAAGCAGCCATGTTAGCCGCCAAGGCCGCAGAACATGTCGACGGCTGGGTCCGCGACAAGACGCGCAACATTGTCTGCGCCCCGGACTTCATCATCGGGCCCTCGAATCCGCGCCCGAAGCCCGTTCCCGTAGGTCAACCTCACGCCCCCCGAGAAGAAGACTGCGAAGAGGCCTATCCGCCCGCCGATCGCTGGTACACCAAGATCCTAGCCACGACCGGCCTGACGGCGCGGCAAAAAATGGAAGCCGCCCTCGAATACGCCACGTTCATGGAATTTAAGAACAGACCGGACGCCTCCGACGCGCTCTACGCCTTAGCACTCGCGGAAGCATCCGCCGGTCTCGCCTCCTCCAACCTGCCCTACGACCCCCAAACCTTGACACTCAAGAGCCAAGCCGCCGCAGTGTCAATGAACGTGCTCGATGCCCTTACAGCCATCGCCAACCAGAAAGCTCGCCGAGGCGATGTCTCCGCCGCTCTGCCAATCTACGTGTCTGTACTACGAGCGCGCCGCTCTCTATCAGACAAACCGCCTCCCACTATCCAAGTCAAGCCCCCCGTTTCAAGGCTCTACGAACGCTTCGTTGAGTTTTTCGGCCAGCCTCCATACCCACCCGCCGGCCCTGATGGCACGCAACCACCCTGGCGTAGCCCTCTGGAGCGTTGCCAAGAAGCCTCGTTGCACATGTACATTGGCGAGATAATGTACGCAACAGCCTCGAAAGATGAAGGCTTGGCCTGGACGAGAGACAGTGTCGATCTGGCAGAAGAGCAGCTCCGCTCGCCACGTCTCACACAACAAGAAAAAGAAACGAGACGGACATGTCGAGAGTGCTTGTCCACAGCGCTAGACAATTGGTCCACCATGATCTCTCGGCTGGCGAAAGCAGAGGAAGCGCAGAAGGACAGGGGAGCAAAGGCAGGCAGGTTCTCATTCTGGGGCTCCGCCGAGAGCATCGAGGGTCGATGGGCAGCCGAAGAAACTGTTGTGCAGGACAGGGTGCGGCGGACCCGCGAGCTTCTGGAGGATGTCAGTCCTCCTCAACTCGGCCTCGTGTCTCTTTTCAAAGCGTAAGGCAAATTCGGCACTAGGCTCCTTCTATGTCTACGCAACGATGCAATCGTGAGCCACAATATCTGGAGTGGACTCTGTTCCTCCGACAGCCGCCGTTCAATTTGATGCACTATCCGACGACGTTCCACTATCCTCGTCGTGGTCGTGCGTGTCAAGCGATTCGCTTGTTTCTACGCTTGATCGAGGAGTATCTGTTATGCCACTCCCCTGGACTCGTTCCTTCGAAATCTCACAAGTGGATCGCGTATTCCCTTCCGAATCGTCATACAGCACCGACATGGCAACTTCGCGCTCGTAGCTTAGGCTAGGCTTCTCTTCCTTGGGAATTCTCTCCCAAGCCTCCTCGTCGAACTCGGGTGCTGGTTTCTCCACGACCGTGATCACATCGTTCTCGTACCCCGTTGTAGTCGCCACATCTTCTAAGTACTTCAGGGCCGGCTTCAGCGCCCGTATGAAGATCATCTCATCGTAGAATGGTTCGGCGGAAGAGTAACACGGGTATCCCAGAGCGGGAATTTCCTCGCCAGGATTGCCAGATCGAGGGGCGAGGGGCGTGTCGAGGGGCGAGGGAGAGCAAATGTATCCCCTGCAGCGCTGATACACCGTGCCATCAGCACGAGTAGTGGTCAGAGAAGCAGGTAAATCCTACCTTGGCAACGAATTCATTGAAAGATTCATTTCCGGCATCACCGGCCTTATATACCGTTCCGAGAAGCAGCATAGCGTCCAGCCTGCTGCTCCATTGATTCCAAGTTTCCTTGCGTTCCAAAAACCGCATCAAAATGTCGCAACTCTGTCCAACACCCACGAGACTGATCTTGCCTGAGAAGGACCCGATCACGCGGTCAAACACGTACGCCACGTGCTCCTCCGGCGTTCTGTTACCAGGAACGCTATTGAGATCTTTGTCGGAACGCTCACCGAGATGAACCAGACTCGGGAGCGGCATCGATCTGCTATCCCTGACAGATAGAGCACGGGCTCCCTCTGGCCACCAGTATAGCTGGCCAGGGTTGGCGATGACGATGCCTGGCGCAGAAGGATCCTCCTTGGAAGAAACTTGGTTCTGGAGCTCTCGCACGACGGAGACCATGCTGCCTTTGTTAACGCCGCCCGGGCCGTTGGCGACTCTGCCCGCCAAAATACCCAAATCCTTGATTGGCTCGCCAAATATAAGCACTGCCCGAGTCCGCGTCATGTAGTCGGGCGTCAAAAAAATGGGCACGTGAGCATCAGTATTTCCCGCCTCGAATGGGAGACGCGTCTTGACGAGGCCTTCATCTTCGATTCGTCTGTGTATGAGATCCGTGAGAGCCTCTTTTACCAAACAGATGAATGAAAATCACACGTCAGTATATCGTTCCAACGTACGCAAAGAATCCGGCAAACATGGTATCATACCTTCGAAGGCAAAGCGCTGGCGTTCATTCACTCGTGGGTTTCGATTTATGAAAAACTGAAAGTAGTTGTCTGGATTTTTGATGGAACGAATTTCATCTTGGTCGTTGACGAAATACCTAGTGGTGGGAGTTGGGGTGTCCCAAACGTTCAGAACATGGCAAACGGTGAATGCGTGAGGGCAGTCTTACCCCAAATTTTCTAGGCCAGATGGGAATATCGCGTCTTTGGGCAGGCCAGACCAGGTACGACGAAACATGCTGAATGCAATGTACTTAAGTAGCTGCAGTGACGTTGTGCCGGAGTTGTAGTCGCAGGTTAAACTTGGCGAGGGTCGAAGAGGTGAAGCTCCGTTTGCAATGGTACTTGCCGACGGCTGGCTGGCAGCTGGCCAGCTGCACTGCACTTGATCTCTGTGGAAACATGACCGATGAACAGCGCACTCGTCAGTAAGCTAATCACTCAAGTACATTGTAAGGTACCTTAGGTACAATGAGAATAGCTGAAGGAAGAAGCAATGGACGTGCCTCCTTAAAGTACCTACCTGAAGGTATGCTCTCTAACGGGACGTCCCAAGTGAAGCGCCTCCGCATTCATTCAGGGG
>JARJRV010000600.1:0-12046 GCA_030783925.1 Aschersonia sp. MBC 735 | reverse complement strand
GAGTAGGGCTGAGGGGGGTGGGGGGGCTCTGGTCTTGGGGGCTTTGTAGCGAAGACACTGACGGACAGGGGGGGTGCTGCTCGCATCCAAGTCGGGCAGACCACAAGCTGTGGATCGCGCAAGATAAGATAAAGTACTTGATGTTGCGTTGGAGCCAAGACACAGGTTCAAGTGGGAGGCAAGTACGGAACATTGACCAGCGACTCGACTTGCATGCAGCCGCCCCAGTCGTCGCCCCCCGCCCGCGCGCGCCCACTCCCACTTCGATGCCCTCCATCTCAAGCAAAACGCATCGAACCAACGTTCCAGCAGTGTCCGCACAACGTATGAGCCCAGCATCTGCCATCCGAAGCAACAATGGACGGCTGCGGCCCCTGTGACCTTCCTGCATCATGATTGGAGCATACATGACTGGCTCCCCAAACATTTCGGCGGCTAATTACTTTCTGCCTTCTTGTCCCACGACCATCCTCATTTCAGTCTACGCCTTTTTCGAATGAAGAAGCTGTTGGCCCTGGTCGACTTCCTCGGCTTGTTACATCGAATACGACTCACTAGACTCAGACTCATGCAGATGGCGCGCACCGGTTTGAACACAGGAGTGGGCGATGCCTGGCTCAGCATTGTGTCCCGCACTTTCGTCACCCTCCCGACGAGTCCTCGTTGGTCGCGTGGGTTGATGTCCTTTACAGTTCTGCGATATAAATTCTTCGAGCAACGATGATGATGATGCAGCCCTCTTGAGCCGTGACACGCTCCGTCTTTACCCATTTTGGTGTCACCCATGACTACATCGCCGCATTCCTCTTCTGCTGACTTGCCCGTTGACCATCTTACACGACTCTTTTGACATCTCTTCAACGCAGCCAATCATGAAAAACACGCCACGAATATGGCTGGGCTTTTCCTGGCTTGTTGGATTGGCAATCAGTGCTTCAGCTCTCCAGGTCGCGTCAGGATCAGCCTGCGCCTCCTCCTGTCTCGACCCATCAAAGGGGCATCACAACGAATTCAGTTGCAAAGACCTCAACCACTTGACCACGGACGCGGATATCAAGTTGAAGATTTGCCTGGAATGTCTGCAGGCTAGCAAGAAAGTCAGCGGCGACGAATCAGATTTGAACTGGTTCATCTGTACGAGCTTCCCCCTTCACCCCTACCTTTGTACTTCTTTGCTCAGAACAAAGTCAGATCACATCCGCTTTACGGTCGGCACGTGTCTCTATCGTATCTCTAGGGCAGGCTCAAATGTTTCCTCAGCGAGCACGTGCAACATCGACGAAGCTTGCAAACATGTCCAGCCGGCCTTGACTTTGACCAATGTCCAACCCAGAGTCAACGACGCGTGGGCCTATTGCGCTGCCGACGATGCAGCGTTCAAGGATCCGGCACTCTCCTCGTGCATCCAATGTCTCCAAGTGAATGAGGAAGAAGCATATCTCTCCAACCGTAAGCCGATCTATCCGTCGTGCGCAGCAGCATGAAAGCTCCCCTTCAGCTGACCAAGGCCCCAACGTAGTCATCACGGCTCTCGCCCTCGGCTGTCGCCAGAAACCCAGCAACGGCGACCTCCTCAACCTGGGTGGCTTCATCTTCTCCACAACCGCCGTCAGCGCTAGCAACGCAGAAGACGTGAGTCTAGAGCACGACGCGCCAAGCGACGGACTGTCCCCCGGAGTCACCGCAGGAATTTGCCTCGGCGTCGTTGTCGTCTATGGCATCGCCCTGGTCGCCTTCGTCCTCCACTTCCGTCGCGAAAAGGCCCTAGACGCACGGCTTCGCGAGCACGGCGTCCCAGCCCCTCCCCATCCTCGCCGAAGCGCCAGCACGTCACCGGCGTGTCTCTTCGATGGTGACGACAGCCTAGCTACCGTGCCGGGTTTCGTCGGCAAAACTCGCGTTGAAACCTACATCCCCGAGTCCCCTGCTATCGAACAAACTCATCACGCCGCCGCTGAGTACACCAACTTATCGCTAAACAACCCGCCCAAACGCTCACTACCTTTCCTTTCCAGATTTCGCAAGCAAAATGCAGGCCCCGTCCACATCTCCCTTCCGATAGCCACGTCGGTCGCTGCACGCCAGGAATACCACGAGCAGATCCCGGCCCCGACGGCGAGAGATAAGGAGCGCTTCCACGATTGTTTGACAGGCGTAGCTCAAGCGTCTGGACGGCCGGGTGGCAGTCCGGCGCAGGGCGTCTATTACGAAGGGTATTTCGAAGATCCTTTGCGGAGCGGCAAGAGTGCCCTTTTTGGAACTTGACTTAGTTTTGCCATCTCGGCATTGCCATGCTTCGTCGGACAGCTATGTATGGGCGGCCGTGTTTGGAGGGAGGATTTTGATAGTATTCATGGAGCACTTTCGTAGCGGCGAGGATGGTGTTTTGACTTTGAGAAGGGCGATCCGAAGGATATCGGAGAGTACGTCACATGCGTTTCATGTATGGCAATTTACGAATATGGCGTTAGGGGCAACTAATGTGAGATGTCTTTACACCTTTTTATCCATTTCGCTACCTGTTGCTCGCTATGTTCATGTTTAGCCCAATCGATGCCCGGAACCTCGAGTCCGCCAAGAGTCCGGCAAAGGTCCGCCGGATGTATTTGCGTCACTGCTGCTACCGCTACCGGTTCTCGCCTGGATGAAGGACTCAGCGGATTGTACGAGCTTAGACATGAAGACGGGGGTCGGGATCAAGTTTTGACCACCGCCGTAATTGGGCCAAGTTTTCGTGAGAAAGTCAAACAGATGGCCGGCAAACAGACCGTGAAGCTGGAGGAGAAAGGTCATGGCTCCACCGGGAAAGAGTAAGTTGATTCCGAGCATGGCAATAGGCACGAGTTGGGCCGGAATACTGATGAACATGTAGTTGACCTTGGCGCCGCGTTGCTCTTGACTCACTGTGTAAGCTAAGGCGAGATTGAGGGCTGGCAGAAAGCTTATAAAGCCAAAGCCGGTGATTTGGTTGGAAACCTGAGGCTGAAGTCAGCCCCTACTAGTATGAAGATGTCGACGCATTTAAAGATCATGAAAGTAGAACCACAAGACGAGAATAATGTAGGGAGCTATAAAACCACTCGAGTGCATGGGCATCACACACGAGCCATCCAAAAGACATCCCACCATGCCCGCGCCGCTGAACAAGTTCTAAATGCGAATGATGAACTGATCAGAAGCGCAGGGGTGATCTTCCTCGTTTCCAGGAACCGTGATAGAAGTGGAGGCATGACACTATCCGGGCAGATATATGAGGTGTTCCAAGAACATGTTTTCGACGAGGGAGGACGATGGAAGTGCACTCAGTGACGAAGGGCACTCGTCGACGCGGGTGCGCCCAAGGCTTACCAGAATTGCTCCGCACACGAAAGTAAGGTACCAGATGAGGTCTTCCTTACGCGAGAAACGGGGATTGCCGACTTCCATCTGGCTCAGATATGAATACAGAAAATAGGTGTCAAGGAGGAGGGCGAGACCGGGAGACGTGAGCAAAAACGATGTCACGAGACGCCATATTTGAGGCGGAAATCGCCATAAGAAGAAAGTGTGAAAGATGAAATATTTGGAAGGCAAGACACCGCCCACGACGCCAGCCGAGATGACAAATGCCAGCGTCGCGATAGTTCTGGTCGAGAAGGAGTCAACGTCGGCGCGCTTAGCTGGTTTGTTGGAAGAAAGCATATTCTTACCTCGACATTGGTGGAAGCCGAAAGTAGTTTTCCATGACATTATCCATCTTGGACAGAATTTGTCCACAGCACCTCCAGGAAAGGAAGGAAGCTGCTTGAAAGAGAAGCACCGGCGCAAAGTCTCACAAGGAAGAAGACACGCAATGAAGTACAGAATGTGATTGACGGCAAAGACGTCCAGACGTGCAATGTGGCGAAGCAGAGAGCGCTGACGTTGTCATGGCTGATGGTGTCGTGTCATTTCTACATTGCAGAAGATGTCAAATGGAACGGAGAAGTGTATTTGCCAGCTTGCGCAAATATTTATGGGTTATGCCAATAGGCCGTACTACGTGGTGCGTTTAGCGGGGTGGTGGGGACAACCTCTTCTCGAAAGGATGACCCGAGCTGAAAGGTACCGAGGCACTTACAGGTAATAGAACAGTGAGTTTTACTTCAACGTCATTTCCAAGTTCTCCTTGCCACCACTGAGATTCTTCGGTTTCCCACACTGAGCATTGTAAACGAGTTCACATCATACTTGCATGAAACGACTGCTTTGCTTCGATCATTTGACCAATGAGCTATCGATCGGCATCTAAACCAACTCAAGGGAAAGCTCGAACATGAAGACGCATGATCCTCTGAAAACAGACGAGGCGCAGGACGCCGCTTGGGAGGCCGGAAAGGGAGCTCTTGTCGGTGCGGCCAAATGGGGAGCTGGTGCCGTGGTTCTCGGTGCCATTGGCTACGTGTGGTCGCCTATATACAGGGGCACAACAGTTCAGTTCAAAGTGTGCGATGTCCCCCTTCAGAAAACATACCTTGAGCTTGAACCTTACATGAAACTCAAAGGTATCTTCAAATGTCTGGAATGGTACTTGGAGGCATGATTGAGGCCGACTGGCGGCTGAGACAGTATGAGTACCAGATGCGGATGCAGCGTAGATGGATGAGGGAGAAGGCGAAGTGGGATAGGTACGAAGAAGAGTTTGGCAAAGACGAGGGCAACAAGTGAGCTCTGGTCAGCCGCGGCGAACAGGAGACAGACGATGCTGCACGAAAATGGTACAGCATATAGCCAGCAGAAACGCAGCAGCGCCACATAATTCAACAAGCATATCGAATCAGTTGTTCCCCTGGGCGCGCTTGCCAACAGAAGGGCCCGTCCGACTCACTCCAACGCCTCCTCGTACATGCTTCCTTCGGAACAGCCACGAACACTTTTTATTTTGTCGCCGCTTCAAACTTCTTCGGGTCCATATTAATCTTACAAAGTCGCACGACGCATCCGCTCAGCTGCAGGAGAGTTTGAACCCCTTCGAGGATCTTCATGTGCGTGAATCCAATTTCCCTCAAAAATTCAAGCTTGGAATGCTCACTGAGAGTCGGCATAGTCTTCGTGACTTTGAACATGGTGCTGATGATGTCGTGGCTCGAATAGCCCAGACTCCAAAGTTCCCTCAAGATATCGAGGGCGGAATCGACATTGGCCTCATAGCACGCCTTTAACATGGCTTGCACCTTGATTGGGTGAGGGGAATCAACCACCTTGAAGACGTTGTCGCCAGACACAAAGCCAAAACCGGCAAATGTAGATTGCAGATTGTTGATGGCCTGTCTCATGTCGCCTTCGGCGCTGAAGACAAGAGCTGCTAGGCCGTCGTCGCTGTACTCGACCTTCTCTGCCTCGATGATTTGCAACAGCCGCTTGACTACCTGAGCGTCCGTCAGCTTGGCGTACCGCAGAATGGCGCAACGCGATTGTAAAGGTTCGATGATTTTGTTGGACTGGTTGCACGCAAAGGCAAATCGCGTCGTATTTGAGTATATTTCCATAGTTCGACGAAGGGCCTGTTGGGCACCAGAAGTCATGCTGTCGGCTTCGTCTAATATGACAAGCTTATGTCGCCCGGCCGGAAGCGTGACCTTTTTCTGTGCAAAGCCCTTGATTCTATTCCGCACGACGTCAATGCCTAGGGAGACAATCAGTATGATGGTCTACACGTCACAGGGATTGTAGACGCCGGCAAACCTCGCTCGTCGCTCGCGTTCAGCTCCAAGACGGCCTCTTTGTATGATTCGCCGAGGAGCTGTCTGGCAAGACACAGCACGCTCGTCGTTTTGCCGATTCCCGGCATCCCCGAAATGATGACATGTGGCATATTTCCTTCCCTTGCTATTATCCTCAATCGTTCAATCGTCTCCGTATTACCGACCACATCGTCCAAGAAGACAGGCCGGTACTTTTCCACCCTGCATTGCCAGCGTCGCATTAGCTGAGCGCATTTCCAAGGCTCACGAAGCTATCGGAGTCCTCACCATGGCAGTTCATAAGTCTGAGATCCATTTGAACTTGATGCAAGCGCTGCTTTTTTTGCGGCGTCAGACGATTCGCCTCTTTCTTCGGCTTTGGCAGCAGGCATGGTGGCGCGGCGCTGATAGTGAACAGAGCAAATCGTCACTTAACGCGACCCCGGCGCGTCTCGGGTCTGGCAGTGCACGACCTGGACGCTACTTAAAATGCCGAGTTTTAGGCTGGGCGGCATGTCGGAAGTGGGCCATGCGCCGATGCGCAACCACGGCCCTGGTGCTGCGGCAACTTTTTTTTCTCGACACTATTTACCTTTTCCACGACAATCTTTCTGCGCACGACGAATCCTGCTCCAGGACACACCGCGTCTCAGCCTCCAGAAGACAAGACATACGACAATTCGGATTGCAAAAGCTATTGATCGACAACATTAGTGTCGCTCGCCTTCGCCGTCATCATGGGCGTGGCCAAGAAGACCAGAAAGTTTGGACAGGTACAGCCTTATCGATAAACCCATACCAGCAAAAGGCGGCGAGGAAGCAGACAAAAGCGAGGGGAAATTTGAGAGCTAAAAAAACACGTTCTCTACGCAGGTCAAGCGAGTTATCGGCAAGCGCGACGATCGTCTAAAAGTCAACCAGCAGAAGGCTCTGGAAGAAGCCAAGAAGAAGGAGAAGAAGACTGTCAATGGCGACATCGTTCGCGAAGTGCCTCAGATGCCCAGCAACATGTTCTTCCAGCACAACGAGGCCCTCGTACCGCCGTATAATGTGCTCGTAGACACCAATTTCCTCAGCCACACGGTCCAGCGCAAACTGTCGCTACTGGAATCCATGATGGATTGCTTGTACGCCAAATGCAACCCCATGATCACATCGTGCGTCATGTCGGAGTTGGAGAAGCTGGGCCCCAAGTATCGATTGGCATTGCGAGTCGCGAGAGACGAAAGATGGACAAGGCTGGACTGCGACCATAAGGGAACTTATGCAGACGACTGCTTAGTCGACAGGGTGAGCAAGAATAGGATATACATCGTCGGGACCAACGACAAGGCGCTCAAGCAGAGGTTACGGAAGATTCCGGGCGTGCCGCTGATGAGCGTCGCGCGGGGGAAGTACGTGATTGAGAGGTTACCGGACGCTCCCAATTCATAAAGGGCTTAATGATAATCACGCTTGATGACCTTGACGGAGACAATTGTGCCAAGGACCATTTGAAGTGACGACGGCTGTGCTTGCTTGACAGCCAGATACGAACCATGTACGCCGAAAGAAGGGGGAGAGCGAGGCCTCTCTTGAGGACAGCAAGAAAACGACCTCACCTTCAACATGGTCGAGTCTAACATTTTCCGCCGCCCCCATGTCGCCGCAGCAAGGCTCTTACAGACGTACGTGGGGAGTACTGTCGCATCCGCCTGGAGATTAGCACTTAAGACCGAAATTCTAACGCCATGGAGCCGCGGCCAGGCTTCCGCTACCATGCTAAAACGCATATGCGCGCTACGCATGTATTCGTCAGACGTCACCTCGATGACATCGCATGACAGCCTCCACGTAGTGAATTCTTCCACCGCTCGCTCTTTCACTCGACGCCGGATTGAGGCAATCATGCCAGCAGATTCGTCCCCGAAGACACAGCAGAAACGTAATCGTGCGTTGCTGTCCTGCGCACCCTGCCGCGGCTCCAAACTCAAATGCGACCGTCAGCAGCCATGCGGTCAATGCGAGAAGAAGACGCGCGTAGAGCAGTGCGTGTACGCTCCGAGGCCAAACAAGAAGAAACCACCCGCCAAGAACATGACGGCACGGCTTAAGCGTCTGGAAGGCCTGGTGCGAGATATGATGACGGGAGAGGAGGAGCAGCTACAGCGCCCGCAGGAAGTGCCCTCGCTACAGGGCCACGTCGTGCGCGGAGACAGGGGGACGACGGCTTATGTAGGCGCGACGCACTGCATGGCCATGCTTGAGGATGTGAGAAGTCCTTCTCCGATGTTCCATCTGTTTGGAGGCGGCGGCACCATGAGTCGGCTGACGCTGTTGCGGCTAGATTGACGATTTGAAAATGTACTTTGATGAGGAGGACGACGAGGCCGATCTGCCTTCGGATGAGCTGGACGTCTCTGAGTTGCTGCTCGGCGCGAAGGGGCCGCCAGGGACTCGTGACGAGCTCGTGGCCCAGCTGCCGGAAAGACATGTCGTCGATCGCCTGATTACGCGATACTTTTCGTCAATGAGTCCCTCACAGCGTGAGCATCATTCGTTTCTCCTGCTATGGTGCCGCGACTGACATCGCCGCCGAACAGACATTATTCACAGACCGACGTTTACGAGATTGGTACGTCTTCCGTCATCTTTGACGTGTCCAAGAGGCGATCGAGAGCAGCAGCGAAAGATTCAGGTACTAAATACAACTCTAGTACGCGCAGTTCTGGCAAGACCCGAACACTGCCTCGATCCAGTGGCTTGCGCAGCTGTTCATGATGCTCGCCCTGGGCACCTTCTTCAATAACCATGCGGCGCCGCACGAGCTGAGCGGTGACTCGCCAGTCCCAGTCATGGACCGCATCAAGCATTATCGTTCGTGCGCCGGCTGGGCTCTCGTCTGGGGTAAATATACGCAGCCGACGACGGCGACTCTGCCCGCCTTTTTGCTCTACGTCGAATCCCATTTCCTGTTGAATCGAGCAGCGCAGATGAACTGTTACATCCTGTCAGGCGTATGCATTCGTCTGCTCCTCAAGATGGGCCTCCACCGCGACCCCTCCAAGTTGGCCAACATGACGCCTTACGAGGGCGAGATGAGGCGGCGTATCTGGAACATGGCGGCGCAAATCGAGATGCTGGTCTCGTTTCACGTTGGTCTGCCGAGCATGCTGCAGGGCATTGAGACCGACACGCGCATACCATTCAATCTGCAAGACGAGGATTTCGACGAGTCCAGCTCCTCTCTACCCCCCGAGAGGCCGTCCAGAGACCACACGCACATGACGTATCCCATCAATAAGTCGCGTATCCTTCGCGTCTTTGGCCAAATTGCGCGGCAGGCTCACTCCCTCACGCCACCGTCCTACAATGACGTATGCAACCTCGACGCGGTGCTCAACGAGGCCTGGGCCCAGCTACCCAGCATCATGCAAGTCCGCCCCCTGGACGAGTGCGTCGGCGATTCGCCCATCCTCATCGTTCAGCGTTTCGGCCTCCAGGCACTTTACAACAAATGTCGTTGCGTCCTGCACAGACGCTACCTCGCGGAGGCGGTCCCCATCAGGGACCACAGCCGGTCTCGTCAACAATGCCTGGAGGCCGCCTTGGGGCTCCTGGACCAGCAACACACCATATGGGTCGCTTCGAAGCCAGGCGGCGTGCTCAGCTCGTCAACGTGGTTCCTGTCGTCACTTGCCGTCCATGACTACCTGCTTGCAGCCATGATCGTGTTTCTGGTTATATGCAACGAGAAGTATCCCGACGCCGAGGCAGGCTTCGACTTTGACGGCCAGAAGCCTTCCAAGGAAGAGATGACGACGATGCTGTGGAGGTCATGGGTGATATGGACCGAGGTCTCTGACAATGTGGCCGAGCTCAGAAAGACGGCAGACACATTGGCGGCCATGCTAGCCAAGCTGGGTCATCCTGTTGACAGGGATGGCGATCACTCTCGTGGTGGCCCCGACTCCATCATGACCAGCACGAGCAACGGAAGTGGACAATCCCCCCTGGACTCTGTGTGGTCCTCGTCTCTGCAATCTGCGTGGTCATCCTCAACGAACAATCCGACGTCTGGCGATGGGGACTTGTTCACGTTTTTCGGCCTACAAGGTATGCAAATCGACAGACGAGGTGATGTGACGGCACAAGCTAACACACAACACACAGGAAAGTCTCCCTCAGGCATGCAAACTTTCCTGGCGGCCCAAGCTCCCAGCAATGCTGCGTCTGCAAATAGTTTTTCACCCTCGGGCGCGGCTGTCGATGAAGAGTACTCGACAAAGGGTGTTTTTGGCGGTTCATGGTCAAACACCGTAGGCGATATGGACTGGGTTTGTTGACTATTTCTTTTTCTTTTTACACTCGTTATTTCTGTCTCTTATGCACGTTCTTCCCGTGTGTCACTCTCTCTGCGTCTCTTTGCAATTCTGGCGGATTTGGCAACGATGCTGATGCTGTACTGAACAGAGACTACTCGACACATCGCTCGCAAACGCCAATGCTTCAGCGGAATTGGAACAAAACGGGTCTGATGAAGCGTGGATAGAAACGCTCTCCCTGAACGACTTATACTCGACAGGTCCTGGGATGTGGGGTCGGCCGCCGGGGATGCAACAGTTTCCTTCATCGTGACAAGACACGAAATGCAACGCCATCGTCTTCTTCACGTCTCAGAGCAGCTTGCTCTCACACTGGCGATCTCCTTTCGGGAACCTGACGATTGCGCGTCAATTTTCTTGTTGCCGGATGCCTGCGCCGCTGAAATGCCCTCTCTTCGCAAAAACCCTAGCGCATCTCGAAGGCTGCGAGCAGACAAAGGCCCCAGCCAGCCGACTTTGGGTGCCGCGCATGCAGCAATTGGGAACCAAGAAACCTTGCGCACTTGTCGAGGGTCGATCTGGGGACTGGACCACCTTTGCATCTCTGGACCGTGATGTATGGGAGACAGCGTGGCCATGATACTTACTCGATGCAACACTTGGGGCGGCGCATAATGCTCCTTTCTTTCCATTGGCAGAAAGCGTTTCGAAACTCTGCGACGTCATGACGACACCATGGTTCCTGGCGAGTGAGGCAGGGGTTTCCATCGGCCGCCGGACCGATCTAGCCTTGTGCCCCGGATGGCAGGTTTGCCCGTCGTCTGTCAATGCTGGTCTGCATTACAGACTCGCATCCCCTCTGGTACGTGCTGGTTGCACTGCACGCATGCACGAACGGATCAACCGCATGACTGGCTGGAGTGGGTGAGGCGCAGCTGCAGGATCACAAATACACATGGTGACGCTCATACCCCGTTTTTCCCCATGAGAGGAAATCTGGTGTTGTTCCAGATGATGTGAGGACCATCTCGTTGCTGTGCTCTATACGTCGTTGCGACTCACGGTAGAGAGGAGCGCCCATGGACTGCGCATCCATGATGAAGATGATCATACGACGTACCCGCATGTCAAAGTGAAGATTTGTTGGTCCAAGCGTTCGTGCCCCCTCACATTGTGCTTCGTGATGTGCATAACCCCGTGGATGCCTTGGTCGACAATATGCGCAGCAGCAAATTTGCCGCATGTCTGGACAAGGGGCATGTTATCTATCGATTGGCCACTTTCCCATCATTCTGCCATCCAAGATGCTGAGCCCCTCCACGTCAATGATTGGCCATCCGCGTGCGCCTCAAGGACGATTTGCTCCGGACAATGTCGACATGGGCCGAGCGACGGGCCGTCTGGCTAAGGTTTTTTTTTTTTTCCCCCTTCCCTCCCACCTCGTTCCGGACCTTTCCCAATCATACGTTGGGAGCTTCGGTGGAAGTTTTGCGCAAGCCCAGGCCTGGGTTTCCAGCGGAACGACCCCACAATTGTCAAGCAGATGGCCCAATCCCATGTTCAGCTGACTTGTCGAGTTGAACGAGTGAGGAGCGCATTGACGCACACGCAACATGCGTCTTCCAAATTGGCATTTTTTTCCATTTGATTTTTTTGCCCTTTCCTTCCCGGGCCTTGCATACTCAAATGACTGATTTTTCTCCACTAGGCTGCTGGCGTCTTCCACGACAAGACTGAGCATGGGAAGCCAAGCATCACCCGGGGCACGCAATTGGCAGATGACCAATGCGTGGCAACGAATCCCACCGCCACCCACGCGTTCGTTACTGCAAGCCACACATGAAAGAAGTCCGAAGCAACGAGGTGGGAAAAAAAAGAGCCCATTGTGGCAACGGCGCCATGGCTGGGTTTGAAATACAGTGTGCAGCTGGACCCTTGCAAGGATGGCTTCTGGACTCTGGACCCTGCATTGAGCGAAGAGGGGGTCCCCCAGTGCCAGGGGCGTGAGAGTGAACGAAACCAAACAAAAAAAAAAAAAAA
>JARJRV010000598.1:0-11429 GCA_030783925.1 Aschersonia sp. MBC 735 | reverse complement strand
ATCGCAACTTCTCTCCTCTCCCGTCTCGACCATCTGCGAGTCGTTCCGAACGGCTTCGAGCCCACTTGCGCAATCGTGGTGCTCTCCCCGGGAACCGCGCCCACACCCCCCCCCCCCCTGGTAATCGCGCCGCTCCGCTGCAATTTGGCAAGCAGGTTCGTCCTGACGCACTGCCCGTCCGGTTTTTCTTCTACCGTTTCCTCGTAGCGGTCGATATTTCTTCGTCTGCGCCAAAAAGCCTCGTCTCGACGTGCTGCAACTCACCAGTTCGCCGTTTTGCGCGCCCCCATTCGTTCGGCTCGCGAGTCACAACACGCTCTTTGCGTCCTGGCGTCGTCTGCCTCTTCGTCCCTCGGCTCCGTCGCCGCCCGCGAAGTGGACCGGACTGCGTTTCACCTCTCACCAGTAACCCATCTCTCTCTCCGAGGCACAAGATTCCTCTTGATATTACGAACAAGACCAACGACTTAAGGAAGAAAAAAAAAAAGTCAACTGACGGTCCCAATTGCGAAAATTGAGCCGGGAAAAAAGATCAAACCCCCATAATCGAGGGCTGAGGCAGGAAAAAGAAGAACCACCCTGCCTCCTCTTTGCCCGGTCGCTTTCGAGAATATCTGGTCTTGGAATACGTCTCTTCTGGTCGGCATCGGCTCGCAACACCCTGCCTTGTGGTCAACGTGCTCCAGTCGTGAGACTGGCAGCTTTCCGTTGCCACAATGGACCATCTCTCGTGTAATGTCATATATGTCAATCGGCTCGTCGGCGAGGATCGATTGATACGTGCCCTATCCGAGGCCGAGGCGGTCTTCTACTCTTCTGGTCAACCCGACCGCAGACGAGACCAAACCATGGACTTGGTGAAGCGATTGCTGGACGTCTTTGGCGACGGTATGTTCCTCAAAGCATTCTTCCATCACTGCGGAGCCGATTCATTCCTTGCTTCTGCCTGGCGAGGCCGGCTCCTCGGAGTATACACCATCGACTGACTTGATCCTTTTCTTGCTGCAGTTCACCTGTGCACCACGGGTAAAGCGTGCCTGTCGGCTCTGTCGCAGCTGCAAGACAACTCAATGACTACGATAACGCCCACGTTGGTGCTGCTTGACACGCCGAGCGATGACCGATTACAAGACCAGCAGGACCGATCCCGTTCCGCCTCTCCCACGCAAGTCATACCCTCGCACATTTTTGACGTTGACACTTCCAACGAGGAGCTGTACGGCTTGAGGTTGTTGCAAAAAATAATCACCGAGGCGCATCTTCGCAGTATATCCAAGCTCGTCGTCCCCGTGCCCGTCATCAGCTACGCAGAATCATCCGAGTCCAGCACTGCCCGCCAGATGACCGACGGCGCATTCGATGGACCTCTTTTTTCCCACGCATCAGTACCGACTAATCGGCGGCTGATAAGAACATGCTTGGACATCGGCGCCGTCGATGTGCTGATCAGCCCCCTGAGCTCAAAATGCATCACCACGCTGGAGATTTGCGCCTACAAGGCCCATCGGGATGCCATCAAGGAACAGCGGGCCATGCTGGAAGTCACCAAGGGTCGGAAACGATCATGGGTCGGCGTCAACGAGCAGAAGCCATTCGCCTATCTGCGAGAGGCCATGGTTTCTGGGCTCATGAATGGAATCTGCCTGCTCGACGGCAGCGAGGGGAAAATCGCGGGGGCGCACATTGCCGTGTCATCCCAACGGCGGGCCGAAATCGCCCACGCCGTGGCTCAATGGCACTTCTGTGCTCATTCCTTTGCTGATGACGAGTTGTTGGTTGCTGCCCTCATCATGTTCAAACATGCTCTGGCGGTTCCTGATTTGGAGCCGTGGAGGATATCTCAAGGTATGAGACTACCCACCCCTTTCCTTCTCGTTGCCGCAAGACGCTGACGTCGGGCCCTTTTTCTCCTCTCCCCGTGTAAAGACCAGCTCATAGATTACCTCGTCGCATGCCGTGCCGCATACAACAGTTTTGTCCCGTACCACAACTTCCGCCATGTGGTCGATGTGCTCCAAGCCACGTTCCACTTCTTAGTACGCATCGGCTCATTGCCGCCGTGCCCGACTGAAGAGTCACCCCGCGTCACGACGGAGAAGTCGCCCATCGCGGCCTTGTTGAGCCCTTTTGAGGCTCTCACATTGCTCATCACCGCAATTGGCCATGACGTTGGCCACCCTGGCGTCAACAATGGCTTCCTGGCCACGTTGAATGCCCCCTTGGCTCAGCTGTACAACGATCGATCAGTATTGGAGTCATTTCACTGCGCCGCCTACTCTCAGATACTGCGTCGGTACTGGCCGTCGGCGTTTGAGGATCGGAAACTGCGCAGCTTGATGATCAGCTCGATACTGGCGACCGATATGGGCCTGCATTTCGACTACATGAAGAAGTTGAATGACGTACAAGACCGTCTGCATGACGGGAGCAGTACAGACACATGGAACGAACGACAAATTGACGATTACAAGGCGTTGGCGTGCTCTCTGTTGATCAAGTGTGCTGATATCAGTAACGTGGTAAGTGGTCGTGCCAACTTCCAAGCGCTGGTTCAAAAACGACGCTTTTTGGACTATACAAGATCAGCTAACATCGCTCCGTTCCCCCCCCCCAAAAAAAGGCCCGCCATCACGAAACAGCGTTGAAGTGGATGCACATCCTGTCCGAGGAGTTTTCCAGGCAAGCATCCATGGAGGCGGAGCTGGACATCAAATCATCGCTCATTTCCCAGCCTAAAAAGGACATATTGTCGTTATCGGGCGCTCAACTAGGCTTCATGAACATGTTTGCCATTCCTCTGTTCCGAGGCGTGGCTGACATCATGCCTCCCATGCAATACACGGTGGATGAACTAGAGATAAACAAGAATCTGTTCGAGCAGAAAGTCCAAGTGGAGAAGGCGAAGCAGCAACCGGCAGCACCGCAGACCAATAACGTCGCTCACGAAGAAGATGAGCACCCGCGCTCAGATGGCACCGGAGCGAGCCAAGGCAAGGAGCAGACCGGCGAGTCGGCGGATCCAGTGGATGGAATGGTCCAGGTCCCAGCTCGAGCTCCGCAAGTCGCGGCCGATGTCATGATTCGCGAGCAGCAACAGATGCCCTTGGTGTCCGATGAGCCCGCAGACCTGAGCCACGCATTACCGAGAGACGAGGAGATGTGGCCCAAAGAACACGACGCCACGGCCCCTTCCTTTGCCGCTGTGCAGCAACTGCCCGCCAGCGACATACTCAACGGCCGATATAGGGGAGAGGGCAGCGCTGAGGGCAAAGCAGCGGCGCACTACGATAGACAGCGCTGTAGCGAGACGACCGAGGGCAGCACGTCGGGTGCCTTTGCCGGCGACTGGCAGTCACAAGCAACGACAGCAACCACGGAGAAGGTGGCCCTGTCTCCCAGCACGCAGGGGACCAGTATCGTTAGCAACGAATCTGTGGAACGGAGACCCAGCGCCACTGGGTTGAACATATCTCCGCCGAGCGCCTCGAGCAACAGCTCGCCCGGGACAGTGGTGCACGACGCCGGAGTCGTGGAAGATGCTTCGAGCAATGGCGGCAGCATTGGCAAAGCGGAGGGCAAGTCGCTTCGGAAAAAGTCCAGCCGTTTCAGGATGAGGGACTTTCCGTTTTTTAGGAGACACAAGGCGTCCAGTCCACCTTTGCCCGCTGCCGAAAAGACGACTTGAAGGGCAACGGCCGAGACTGCTGCTCACAAGTCGAGGATTGTGGACCGTGCTGGGGCCTTACAAGACAGCCTCTCTTTGATTGGAGATGGACAGCCACACCATGAAAGGCGGCAACTCTGGAAAAGAGGCTGAGCAGCGAGTGACGACGCGCCAAATCTCGGATGGTCCAAGAAGCATCGTGGGTTGCGCACAACATTTCTCCTACGACGCCGCACAACGCCCACAATTCGTGCTCGTGCCAACCAGTCGTGCTATGGCCTTGATCCACACACCAC
Organism: Aschersonia sp. MBC 735; assembly: GCA_030783925.1. Lineage (NCBI taxonomy): Eukaryota > Fungi > Ascomycota > Sordariomycetes > Hypocreales > Clavicipitaceae > Aschersonia > Aschersonia sp. MBC 735. The sequence goes on along the minus strand of JARJRV010000598.1, from coordinate 7,469 downwards.
CCGCTTCACGACATGTCGGCACACGCTGTACCCACGACCATCTTCTCATGGAGGGGCGGAATAGTGGATGTCAGTCCAGCCTCGAAATGATGAACGATGGCGACAGCGTTCTCAACCGCATCATGTATTCACATGTGTTCTCTTCACTTTCACTCCCTACACCTTCCATCCCCTGCCCTGCGGGCCTTTGAGCTCTGGCAGGTGGACGCAGATTTAGTAGCCACTGAGTCTGGAATCAACAGACCAGACCTGGCTTTGTCTTGATTGGGTTCCTGGAGCACACCGATCGCTTTTTTTGCTTCTCTTACATATCTTACAGGGTTGTGTAGGTCAGGGCGATGCAGTGGGGGGAGCCTTTGAGGAGTTTCTGTTCTTCTTTTCTTCTTCTCTTTTTTTTCCCCCTCTCCTTCATGTGTTTTTTTTTTTGCTCATTTTTTTCTTTCTTTCTTGTTGTGTTGATTATAATTCCCCTATGTCTTGCATATCTTGTACACTTACACAGCCGACACCTTCCCACAGAGAAGGTATCCGATGGTGAGAAATCTGGGCCTGTATGACTTCGGAGCATGGGAAGATTTCGGCGTTATGAGCGGCATGGTTTGACGTTTGGCTCGAAGGGTGTGGCTTTTGGGGTGAATGGCATTTGGAGTTGGACGCTCGAAGTGGTCATGAAGGGAACAGTTTCCACGGCGAAAGGGATCGATCGCACGTGCGCAGAAATGCGTGCTCATCCGCGCGGGAGGAAATGGGAATGGATACGGACGGCGTAATACATATGTATGTATGACAGGATAGGGTAGGGCAAGAAAAAGAAATGTCTTGGCGGCGTCGAGATGAGCAGCAAATCTCGGCCGTTTCGACGGTTCGTTTTCAATTTCGGCCCCCGCCGTTGGAAAGCAAGGATGCGGGTCCCGCTTGGAATGCGAGGCGGCGGGGTCCTTCTCCCATTGTGCGCCTTTTTTCTTCAAGTATCCTCACCACTCCGAACTCCGTATCGAGCCCCGAGTAGGCACTCGTTGCCTGTTCCAACGCCGATCTCTTGAAGAGCCAAGTGAGACACGGGCGGGACCGGCAGTCCGGCGCAACCAAAGCTTCCAGGGCCAGGGCCAGCCGACTGCACGTTGGCAGTACCGAACGCATGCAACGAGCCGATGAGCAGCGGAGAGATGGTCATGCCCAAAAGGGGCAGTCAGATAATACCGCAAGAGACGCTCCTCCGCCACTGCCTCCATCATCCATGACACGACTGAGGCGGGAAATCGACTGATGGGGAGACACAAGGCCGCGCCAGTCCGCACCGAGGCAATGTGAGCGGTCTGCAGGGGTCCGTGGCTGCGTGCCAGGAACGGGGGGTTTGATTTGATTGGGTTGCAGATCCGGGGTTGCGGTTCTCAGGTCTGTGTGAGTGCCGCGCGTGGTTCGTGCAGTGATTGATGGTGACCAGAATGGTGTCGAGCACGTGTGTGTGCGCGGCACTTTTATGCTTTTGCTTTTCTTTCTACCTGATTCTCGTCTCTTTCCCCCCTCTCATCCCATACGGTATTCGACTGAGTCTGTCCTCCGTAGAGGATGCTGGTGCACTTAGTACCGTAGCCTTGCTATCGGCCAGGTCTCGCCCACCCTTTTTTTTTCCCCCCTCATGTCGCCAAGGCAGCGAACGAGAGCCCTTGTGGTATGGCGCCTCGAGTCGCCACATTTTTTTTGACCCCCTTCATCTGCGTGACAATTCTTCAGCGACTTCCCTGTGCTTCTTCACGTGGCGCTGGTGACGACGTGGGGGTCTGCGCCAGCCAGTCCACGCCTCTTTTGGTCCCCAATCCGACGGACCTTCGGCACTTCTTCTAGCGGCGCGAGGCCACGCTACTTTCCAGCGGTGCCGGCCCAATGGGCCAATGGGGGGCGCGGTGGGTGGCAAGAACAGAGCGCGAAAAGGCGCCAGATGGAGCCGCGTTGCCACTTTTTCTTAATTGTTCCTCTGCTCTGGTGTGGTGGAGGATGTGGGATGGAGTACTCCAGACTGAGTTTGAGCAAGCTTCCCCCACATGTTTCGATTACACTGCTTTTTGATATCCCGCCTGTGGGGGGTCCGTCTTTTGCTCTCGTCTTTCTTTCTCTCTTTCATTCTCGTCTCATCTCTTTCTCCTTCTTCTTTCTCTGTCTGGAGGTCATTTTGTATCGAGCGTGCGCGTGTATTCTACAATCAACTTTTCTGTCTTGTTCCTGGCATCTCGCGTGGCGTTGACTTTGTCCAGAAGCTGTACGTCACCTTCGAGGACCAGCGCGATAGCGATTCGTCGGGAACCTCGAGTACAACAAACACTTGGTCTGATTGATATACAGCTCTTGCTCACAGCCGAGCATAACCACCGATCGCTTCGTCTTTTTTGAACTGGACGGCATTTGTTGAAGCTCAACTCGAAAGGCACGAATAACAACTTTGTCAGACGGCATCTGCCTGAAATCGTGGGCGAAAGACATCAAGACAACTCTTCGACGTGCTGTCTGAGTCATGGCTGCCAACGGCGTGCGTGGCCCCCTGCCCATTCCGCTGCCAGAGCCTCCAGACAGGAAGTTCATGGCCGAGTCTTACTGGGATACTCTCTTTGCTCTCTTGGATGGAATTCTGCCCTCAATCACCTCGACGACCTCGAGTACCATCAAAAATAAGCAAGACAGCATTGTGCTCTCTGACACCGAGTTTGAGACTCTCGTCGATGGCTCCCTCGCCGCTTTGTCCAATCCTCCCGCCAGACACAAGATTAAGGACTATCTCGAATATAGACCTTCACTGGATCCGAAGTTTAGGGAAGATTGTTTAAGATCCCTTTTCGAAGCTCCCCAGCGTGACGTCTTGATCAAGGTGCTCCGTATACTTGGGTGAGTCTTCTTTTTTTCTTCCGTGTGCGGTGTGGCTGGGCTCTTGTCTTACTGGCTGCATAGCCCGCTGACATCTCCAACCACAGTGGTCATATCGGAAGCTTTATTCTGACTGGCTCCTGGACCCTCGTCGTCGATCAACCCGTACAAGTCCGCCAGGCCATTGTGCAGGCATGGGCGTCTTCGAGATTGACTGGGCTTCGTGCCCTGTCCAAGTCGCTGACGCAAATGGCCCAAAAAGCAAATTCCACACACAGCCCCTGGTTCCAGGACATCTCTGGCTACACAGATGTACCCGAGGACTGGAAACCTGTCCAAGGCTACGACTACAAATTCATTCAAATTCCCAGGGGTTCGCATGTGCACGAGATAACAACCGATGTTGTCATTGTCGGTTCTGGATGCGGCGGCGGCGTTTGCGCCAAGAACCTTGCCGAGGCTGGCCATGATGTCTTGGTCGTCGACAAGGGCTACTACTTTCCACCGAACCAGCTGCCCATGACACAGGAGGCTGGCTCTCATTACCTTTACGATGCTGGAGGTGTCTACTTCACCGACACGTCCAGCGTCGGCATCGTCTGCGGCGGCGCTTGGGGCGGCGGCGGCACCGTCAACTGGAGCGTCTGCTTCCGACTGCAGGACTTTGTCCGCGAGGAATGGGCCAACCAAGGATTGCCCCTGTTCACATCGAGTGAGTTTGACGACTGCATGGACCGGGTGTGGGATTTCATTGGCGCAAGCAAGGACGGGATTCGACAGAATCCGCGCAATCAGTACTTGTTGGACGGAGTCGACAAACTTGGCTGGAGGGGAGGAGCCGTTGAGCAGAACACGGGCGGCAAGGAGCATTATTGTGGCAGATGCCATCTGGGCTGCGGCTCGGCTGAGAAGAGAGGCCCTGCGGTGGCTTGGCTGCCTGCTGCGGGTGACGCTGGTGCCAGATTCATGGAGGGCTTCGCCGTCGACAAGGTGCTCTTTGCCGAGGACGGCGTGACGGCCATCGGGGTCGAGGGGCTGTGGACTGGTCGAGGCGAAGACGGGAGTGTACACAAGCCCGTGTCGACTCGGACGCAGCGACGGGTCGTCATCAGGGCGAAGAAGGTCGTCATTTCGGGCGGTTCCATGTGGAGTCCCGTCATTCTGGCCAAAAGCGGCGTCAAGGTGAGCTCAAGCAGCGACGAGGGGTCGTACCACTCCTCTTCCAGATGCCGACTAACCTTCTCGCGTCCAGAACCGCAATGTTGGCCGGAACCTTCACTTGCACCCAACCAACATGGTATCGGCCGTGTTCGGGAACAAAGACCTAAATTCATGGGAGGGCGGCATCATCACAGCCTACGTCAATGAGTTTGAGAATTTGGACAGCAAGGGGCACGGTGTCAAGCTGGAGCCCACTTGTAACGTCGTGAGTAAACCTCTTTACCTTGACACGCGAACTGACTTCGGCTACCTATCGAGCCTTTACCGGCGCGGCAAGATGGTGCCGTTGTGCAAGTGGACATGTAGATACTGACGCTTGGGTACAATCACACAGCCATACGCAACCTACGCCGTACAGACGTGGAGAGACGGCCTGGACGCTAAGTTACTGGCCCTGAAGTATCGGCACCTCGGCACATTCATCTCCCTCACGCGCGATCGAGACTCCGGCCGCGTGTACCCAGACCCCGTCAAGGGCACGCCGCGCATCAAGTACGACATATCCGACTTTGACCGCGAGCACACCATCGAGGGCGTCATCGCACTCGCCAAGATTTGTTACGTCACGGGCGCGACGGAGATCCGAGCCCACCTTCCTGGCCTGCAGCCGTTTGTCGCCACGGACGGAGGCAAGAAGCAGGCACAGCACCAGACGGGCAAGGACCCAGAGTTCACGGACGCAGATTTCGCCGCTTGGATCAGGGCTCTGCGCGTGGCTGACAACAAGCCCCCCGTTGCCATGTGCATGTCGGCGCATCAGATGGGATCCTGTCGCATGAGTGCTGACGAGGACTCGGGCGTGGTCGACATGAAGGGCAGGGTCTGGGGCGCGAAGAACTTGTACGTCGCTGACGCGAGTGTCTTTCCCAGTGCCAGTGGCGTCAATCCCATGGTGACGGCCATGTCGATCGCTGATTGGATCTCACGGGGCATATCGAGGGAGTTACTGCAGCAGCAGCAGCAGCACAATGGGAGCATAAAAGTGTAGCATTGTAATTGAAGCTGAGAGGAACAAAATGACTACCCTCGTTCTTTGGGTGGCCTGTCTATTCTTGCCCAAGAGAAAGGAGAAGAGATCATGAGCCGGTCTCGATATCCCAAACTTGCAATCCCCCAGACTTTTGAAGCATCGGCAACAGCGTTCATTCCATCACCTCTGATCCAGACACGTAAAGCGTCGGCAACAGCGTTCATTACATCACCTCTGATCCAGACACGTAAAGCATCGGCATTATGTCTATTCCATCACCTCCAATCAATACACGTAGAGAGCTTTAGCAATATTCATTATATCACTAATTATTAAGACTTTTGAAGCATCGGCATCGTGTTCCATTCCGTCACCTCAGATCAATACACGTAGAGAACTTCAGCAATATCCATTACACCACCAATCATCAAGACACGCACATGTGTCGGGAGGACAGCATCAGCCCGATACGTGGCCACGTCAGTGACTTTCTAGCCAAAGGAGCCATGTTGTCATGTTTGGTATGGTCCGCGCAGCCGTGGTCTGGACCGTCCAGGACGTCGAGGGTCCGATGTCGTGGTCCTTGTTTCGAAAACTGTCAGGGTCGTCTCCTCCTCGCTTGGGTTGGGGTACTCATTGCCTTTCTGGCTCTTTATCGTCCATAGGCTACTTGTATCTGGCTTGGGTTGAGGAAATCATTGCCTGTCTGGCTCTATATCGTCCATGGGCTACTTGTATCTGGAATCGGGGGAAGAACTTGGACGAGTTTCTTCGCAGATACTGCTGGCTGTTCTTGTACGATATTACTTCCTGCTGTATCTGAAGTACGGTATACCTCTGATCTGGTGGGACTCCTGCTTGGGAAGACGTCTGAGTTTTTTGTGCAGTATATCGTAGAGGAATACTTAGTGTGACGTGAGGAGGTGTACCTATTTTGTTGTCTAGATTTGTATCTCTAGGTATACTTTCATTCTGCCTTTTCATCAGGGAGCTATTGCGTAGCAGAACTTAAAGTGACACGTTTCTGTTTGGCTTCCATCACTTATCGACTGGGAAGACTACTCACTACTACTAAGGGAGAATAAAAAGCAACGAGTTTCTATTTGGTTTACATCACTTGTCCACTGGGAAGACTACTCACTACTGCTAAAGGAGAATGAAAAGCAACGAGTTTCTATTTGCTTTCTACCTCTTATCTGTTAGATAAACTACCCGCCATGATGCCACGAATTCTGGTCGAATTGTCCACAAAGGTAGCGGCTTCTCTTCCACGAGAGCCATGTTGACAGCTTCCAGGAAAGAACTCGGATCTGGCCCCTCCCCCAGTGTTGGCACAGGCACAGTTGAACGTCCCATGCAATCTGCCCACCCAACGGTCGGCAGAGGCCGGGGGTGTCAAGTGACGTGACAAGCCGTAGTTTGGGAGCATGTACCTTAAGGGTCCACGATAGTATGAACAAGTTAGTTATGCCTCGTATCTTTCAGGGACGATATTACTGGAGGACTAGTGGAAAGTCAGTCTGGTTGGGGAGGGGGGGGTTTCACGCGTTGAGCATCATGCGACGAATAGTCAGCTTTTGTTACCCTCCTCACTCATCACCGGCCAGTCCACCCATTGCTCGTGATGAGTCGTCCACTTCTCCACCTGTCTTATTGCTCGCATAGCCCCATGGTTAATCAAGACAGCAGAACCGAGTGCCGTGTCTCGACCTCGGACGCTGCCCCACCATTCATTCCATGTCGTTCTCGTCCATCAAATGGGGGCGCAGCTACCCACGAGATGCGCGCAAAAAACAAGAGTTGTCACCACCACAGCGATAGCGGTGCGATGCGTCATGCCGTCGATGACGTGGCCGAATGCGACTTGCGGCTGTTGGAAGCAATATGCGCAAGGTTCGCATGATAGCCACGGGACTGACGAAAACTTGCTTGCCATTGTACAACTCGGCGCATCGGGAAGCCGCGTGCGCACGTTGCGTCTCTCCACAATTTTGCTTCCATTTTCAATCCTTCTTGTCGCTTCGGCAGTGTCTGGGGAACGCAGCCACACGGCAGACAGTGGGCAGGCAGCACAGCCACCATATCTCTGCTGCGGGCAAGTCCGACAACTTGGAGAGGAGGAGGGGCGTCCGAATCATTGGATGCCTCCCAAAAGTCGACGATTTTGCCACCCGTATGTAGGAAAGAGGCATGCCACTGCGCTCGCTCAAGCCGCATGTCGTTCTAAATTTGGGCATCACAACACTGCGTTCCCACCATCGTGAGTCGATGATTTATGCAAGTCCTACATGGACGCATTGAATGACGCCTCGCCTGTGAACGGCTCTCCCACCACTGATCGGGAGGTGACCATGGACGACTTTGCCCCCGGTGACGCGTCAAGGTATGCCCAACATTGTCCAGAGAAACGAAAGAAAGGGGG
>JARJRV010000597.1:0-19247 GCA_030783925.1 Aschersonia sp. MBC 735 | reverse complement strand
TTGTGTCACATTTACCAAAAATTGGCCCCAATTTTTCTCTAAAAATTGCCTTTTTTTTTTCTTCTTTCAATTAAAATAAATTTTTTTTTTTTTTTTTTTTTTTTTTTTTTTTTTTTTTTTTTTTTTTGGGAAGAAAGGGGGGTGACCGATGCTGCAACGCGGGCAGAGGATCTCAATGAATTTTTTTTTGGCTCTGTACGGATTACTTCGTAGACTGTCGTCAATCACGATATGCATGAGGTTTTGGTGTTGATCATCTCGTTGCTTCATTCTGACGTCACATCACTCTGAATATGCGTGTGCTGCCAGGGAAGAGAGGCCGACATTGCGTAAGGGTTTCGTTGGTGCATCTCAGCTTGACAGGCCCTTCCGAAGATTCTGGGGTGGAACGGGTTCCATTTAGTGGTGCGTAGTACAGCAGCAAAACCCTGATGAAGGGGGAAAACCATGCAGCCTGTGCGTGCCTACATGTGCTCTGGGAGCGCCTGCATATGCGTGGGTATCCGCGAGGTTGTCCTCTACAGAATGTGAGGCTAGGAGCGATGGTCCCCGGAGTGACGTGACACTGCATGAGCACACACGACTGTTCCTGTTTTTCATCGCTACGTAGACGTGGGAATGAGCGAAGAGCGACAGGTCGGGGCAATCGATGCATTTGGTGTGCATTCTGAATGTGGCTGGACCTGGTGGTGTTCTATTAGAGCCTCGATGCGGCAAACAAGGCTTTCGGCGCGAGCGGCGGGATCGAAGCGCTCTTTCCCCTTTCCTCTCTGTTACACTCTCTCAAAGACACGCACGCGCATACAGCAAAGTTCCTTCACTCCGTGAGCTTTGTTTCCTCTCGCCTCGTCTCTTGCCACACTAACAGATGAATTTGCCGCGACGGCCCGTGACGTTGTACCACCACTGATGTGCCGCCTCGTGTGCCTAACTGTTGGATGACGTACTCGGCCAAGCGCACAGCAGTGGCAACCCAAAGTGCAGATAACGGGGGTGCAGATCGAAGCACAAGATGCCAATCACAACGGCTACGATTTGGTCCATCTCGGACGTCAGCAGGTAATGCCGCAAAGGCCGTGACGCAAGCCGCGAGGCCCAGAGCGATCGACTTCGACCCCCCCCGGCTGCCTCACCGTCAGGGTGGCTTGCTGCATGGCCCAAACGAGCACGAGCATGGTAAGCTCATTGGCGAGCTCCGTTGGTGTAGCGCGGAAGGACACGAGGCGATACCTCCCGCCCAGCAGGGACAAGGACATGAAGTCCAGCCTGGATGCGCAAAAGTCCTTACATCCCCTACGCGTGACGTACATGTCTCGAAGGGTGGGAAAGAATGACCCGTTGTGGCACTCGACACTTAAGACTACCTAGGTAGGTACCTCTTTACCGAACGGAGCAGAATGTACTGGATGCGTGATTGATGATGAATTTAGTTAGGTGCAGCATTACGGCGTATGCTTTCTTACGCCTCACGGAAACTATCGAGAGAAGTTCAACGCGGAGGTACCCGATTTCCTGTTCCTTGGTCGTGGGCGTAGTGCTGTGGCTTTGATTTGGGTCTGCCAGTCGGTACGCTCCGCCACAGTACTATGTACGTGATGTCGAGTCCCATCAACTGCGGCTTATGATGGCTGCGGGAGGCATTTCGAGCACCAGCGACGATGGCAGGTTTCGATCGGCGCCGTGTGGCTGGTGCTTGCGGCCCGGGAAACACCAGGGGAGGGAAACGTGGCGGCACCCTGTCTTCTTCGGTCCCCTCCTTGGGTGGGGTAGTGTCGTGCGACCCGCCGGCTAACTTCCTGATAGGTTGAGTTGTGAGGATCGCGGTGGACGCCTCTGCTGGAGGTTGAAAGCTGCGAGTGCGGTCATTTGCCGTTGAAAAATGAGTTTGGTTGCAGGTGTAAAAAGAAACTTTCATATGAATGTCACGGTTCGAGCATCAACGGCGAAAGGTTGTGTGCGCTTGGCAACCTTTGCACTTGCCCCCTTTCCGAAAATTCAACTTTGTCGTCGCCACAACGGAGTTACCGATAAAGCAGGCGGCGGCGTAATCGCTGCCACGCATCGTACTTTACTTTGCCATCAGGCTTGTTGGCATGAAAGGAGTCGGTCACGACCTTCTACCTTGACAGAGAAGCGTCAACACCTTGTGGGAATTTGGCCGTTTTTGGAATTACAGGAATTCGATAGCAAAGAAGCTCAATACGTATTGCGGTGTGGGATGGGGCCTCGAGTCGTCAACGAGGCCCTCAATGAGCTTGGATCGTAGCTCCTTGATTGAATCTAAAAGTTGCCTTTCCTGCGACGATAGGCGCAAGTCAAGGAATGTATGATATTGGCTGCATCAAGGCACAATCGGTTGCTGCCAAGGTGCAGGAATCTAGTTTGTTAGCAAGCACTACCATCGTGGGCAGACACGCAGAGCGTAATAAGTCATGATGGAGGGCGCACAGCAGGTGGACGTTGGCACAACAAACAAGGCAAGGAACTTTTGGCATGCTTCATGACGGCGAAGAGATTGCGTACAAGATGACGACAAAACGCAGCAAATGACAGGGTGAGCCTTTACAGATTCAATTGTTTGTATTGTGGTGACTACATATGTATGTGCTGAGCAGGAGCTCTCACTTGCAAGACTCTTACTTCAAGGAGCCTACCATGCTCCAGTGGCGCGTTATGAAGGATCAGCACCAATACATCTCTGCATGTCAAAGCCACCAAATGTTGCTCCATAAGCCCATGGCAATCGCTGGATGAGGAACAGAAGAAAGTGGCACGACGAGAGCAAGTCGCGCCTTGTACAGAGTCGTCTAGATGTCGGCCACGTGTCCCCGGCTGGCTTCTGGTCAAAGTCAGGCTGGATGAACTGGCTGTCAACCAAAAGAACTTGGTTCTTTTGGTTGAATCTGCCAAGCATCCAGCTTACGGCAGGCGTTCAATTTGAGTTCGCTTCGGCAAATATACGTCTAGAAGCACATGTGTGAAGATAGTGGGTTAGTCCACTATACGTTCAGGGAGGTCTTGGGCCTAATGATTCAAGGCTACAGTGCGATGTTTGACTTGGCTCCCCATCGACTTGTTGACGTCTCATTTGCTATTATCCCCCCCCTTCAACATCAAGGTTGGTTCGCCCTCATGATACGACATTGCGCCTTGAAAAAAAGCCAATTCTCCTAATGCAGCAACAGCTCTTGTATCCTCGATGCGTGACTAAGAAGTAGCCAGCCTCCTAATGCAGCAGCAGCTCTTGCATTCCCGATGCGTGCTGCAACGGAGAGCAAATCGGTCGGGTCTGCTGGTGCGCCTCGTCCGATGGACAATGAACCGCTATTGTGTCATTGTCTTTTTGTCGAGCATGTTCAATTTGCGGGAGTAGACGGAGCATTTCGTCATGGATGAAAAGGGTCAAATGGCTGCTTCGTTGTCAATGACGTCGTCGAACAGCATTGATTACCAAGGTGTCCATCGCGGCAGGGGCGGCATCGCATCGTGCCTCTTCCGAGGGGTGTTGCATTTCTTGTGCCCCTATGGGGAATTCAGAAGGCTGTCATGTCTCGCGAAGGGGTTTGGGATATGGAATCTCGATGGTCGAGTCCTCGGTACATGCGGCCATGTGCAGGGGAGCACAGCCTCGAAGTACCTGAGTACCTGGGCGTGTGATGACAGCAACACACGACCGGGCCGGGGTTTGACCGATCAATGTGATCGCGCGCTGTAGACCCCTGCGACCGTTGGTGGCAGTCTACGGGTAATCGACTCGGATCGTCTGAGACAGCATCTATCTCATCGCTGCAGGTGATGAGTTACTTGATCCACCCTGGTCTTTGTCTTGCATCGGGCCGTGGGCCTTCCGTTTGACTTTTTCTGGCACACCCTGCTTGGTTCTTGGTCCCGCCGAGCTGGAGTCAAGCTTCCATGACTGACTGGGTTGACTTTGTTGCATGCTGCAGCCTGGCCGCCAGCTCCAACACTGACGTATTGTTTACAACCGCGAAGAACAGGATTGCCATCATCGTGCAGGGGTTTTGCATCCATCACTGGTCATCTTCGAGTTGTCCCCATGACGAGCAAGAGCATGAAAGAGAAGACGTAATGAAGGGGATAATTCAAAGGGGTTAGTGCACCCTCCCAAAAAAGAGAGATAGGATGAGCGCATAGAAGAAAGTAGAGAAAACACGGCAGGGAAAGGGGAGAAGAGAAAACGCTGGTAAGCGGTGCACTCCGCCGGAGCCTGATCGTGCTCGATGCTTCGGTGAGGCCCTCCCCATGTTAGCCAAGGACCCTCTCACTGTAAGCGCTGACGTGGATGTGGCCAGCGGCGCGGTATAGTTGCTTCAGCCTGCTCTGCGGTACTTGCCATATCCTTGATTCAGGATTCAATGTACTCAGGCTTCTCGCCACCAGTTTGGGTTCCATCCGCCTGTACCGATGGATTGATGGCTGACCGGCATCCCCCGTTTACTTGTGCAATGGTGAGGCGTTGTGTGGCAACTCACATTGATTTCCTGTGCGCCTCGTCGTCGAGATAGATGAATGACGTGCTCAAAGGCCGCGATATCGCTTCCTTGCTTCGTAGCAATCACGCGCAATATGCGGCCACTCCGTCACGCTTCTCGGACGTAGCCCAAGAGAAGTCAACTATGGGTTGGTACTTGGACGTCGATGGTCATAGCCAAACAATTTTCATTATGCCGAGGTTCCGCTGCGATGCAGCCCGGAGCAGGCATAGACTAGTCCATGAAGACGAGTCTGTCAAACCTAGAGTTCCCAAGCGCGACTGCATAGAGGCTTTTGCCGCTAAGATTCAATGGAAGGGATGACTGTCTTCAGCGCCGAGGTTTCGGCACCGCCCTGGCAATGAGCACGTTGTCGGCCTGTAGAACTGCACCCCGAAACATGGCCTGACATCAATCAAAGGTCAGCTCGGACCTGCCGAGCACGGCTCTGCCAGACGGCAAAATCTGCAGCAAAGGGACATACCAACACGCTCTGTCAAGGCAGTTTCTTTTACCAGCACGAGACCAGATACGGAGTAAAAACAGCGCAGAGCGATGTTTATGCTCTGGACCCGGTCCACAACCTTAGATTCGGGAGCCGGTGCAAAGCCTTGGTAGAGATGAGTAGACCTTTTAGAATCGCATGTGACTAGCCTTTCTCTTTCTTTCGTTCTTGATACCTTTTTGCTACCCGGTGAGGGCGAACGAAAACGTCGTTGAGATCGCCACACACCCCTATGACCACTAAGCTCATTCGCAGATGGCTTGACGCCAGAGGTGAGACGCACACGCTCCTGCACCACTTAATTTGTCGATACGCATGTGCATGATATGCTTTTCCCGGCCATAAAGATAAAATTCTGCCAGAAGCAGCCAGCCTGTATAAGGCTTCGTTCAGTCACAAAAGTGTCATGACGACAATTTCATCGCCGGTACAGCTCCTCGGTCTCGGACAGGGATAAAAGCATAAACAACGCCTATCTAGTCATGATATGCTGATACTCAGGAAGCTGGTCTTTCAACAACATGATCACCTGGCTCATTAAAGGTAAGCGAGGTATGCGTCGAGTCTGTACAAGAATCTTGCAAAACTACGACTCGCAGATCAACTCGAGGCTTGGTGAGAACTTTGATGATGCAGTGATCCAGCTTGATACCATGATACAAGACGAAAACCATATTGGCAGCGTTGGAATATATTTGTGCAAGCAGTCTTGTGTCAGTCGCAAAACGTGAGCAACTCAACGGGCCTACTTGAAGGTCAAGTCTGTACACTGTGAGATTACGATGAATCAACAGTTAGCTAGAATGCTTTGCTGTGTGCTACTACAGGAGACTCACGAAAGTAGGTCTTTATTTTATGGCAAGTAGAAAAAGTCATCAACTGTATTTTGGCCCGAAGTGACGAGTGTACAACTTGACATTATTCTGTCGACCGGTAGGACGTTTGATTCTGAAACCGGTAGTGCTCTCATATGATACAGAGGGATCACGTTTAGACTGCATCAGCTTCTGATGATATTCGGCAGTCAAATGGAGACTAAATTTTGAATGATTTTGACGTTGCTTCAACTCAACCCTTGGATTATATTTGGGGCGACGAACTCGGGATTAACAAGAGATACCCATAGGGGAGGGTCAGTTTCTATTCAACCCTATATTTTGCTTGGGGCGACAAGGCACTCCATCTGTTTGAGCCGATAGAGATTGCTAATCTAATAATGAGCGAAGGTATCACTGCGAATAGCATTTGTCCCGTTCGGTCGAAACACGGTATCTAAGTGTTTCGAAGCTACTATGCTACAATGTGGCAACAGCTTCAAGTAGAATGCGTGATGCGAAGTGAATGCCTGTCCTGCTTTCTGGTTGTGAATCAGAACCACAAACATCTCAAAGGTACTGCAGCGAAGGAGCCCAGGTGCGATGCCCCCAGCCGAGTACGTTCTCATCGACATTTCTAACGATACCTCGAGCTTTACCATCGCAATGTTCTGACCACTGCCAAAGGGACGTCGTAAGCAAAGATGTAGTCGACTCAGGTCTGGTGGAGCATGATGAGGGGATCATGTAGAAAGGAATGTTCAAGAAAAATGTGGAATACGGCATCGAGGCATCCCATCTTGAAGCTGATATGCGGAACACAAACGACAACATTTGCTTGAAAACATCAAGATGCATGACAAAATGTATGCCTGAAAACGTAGGATGACAGCTCGAGACCAAAACCAGTTGAAGCGCCGCGGCCTCTTCACGTTTCCAGTAGAAGAAAGCCATAACGATAGGTTGAGCTTTGACAAGACATGTTCTAGGTTAATACAGGCTGAAAACAAAGCCAGTCCTCTTTACGAGCCAGTCCTCTTTACGTTACCAATATCACAGAAGTCGCGTGAAGTACTTCGCGGTGAGTTCGAAGCATGGAAGAATATGCTTCGCACAGCTCCCCTGATCTGTTCAGAATTGAATACTGATCCAGTATGCTGGACAGGAAGCACGTTCGTCAAGTCCATCTCCTAGCATATCGGCATCAAAATATGTTCTACCTGTTTAAAGAGTCGATTCCATAGATTGTTGTTGGAGATTCAAATCAAATCATGCGCTAATGCACGGCGTCTGTTGGCAATTCTTACAAAGACGGAGCTTTAGTGATGACATGTCCCTTATCTAACGTGTAGTTGCTTTTCAGTTTGGCGTCCTATCGTGACTCGTAGAGCCCACTGACAGATCCGTAGACTCACAGACTTGAGAACTTGCGGTGGCTACCTTGACTTCACTTATGTTGATCCCAAGGGGGAACAAGAGCACATAATCTGTTCCTGAGGCAGAACATGGCAGTTTGTCTGCGTGATATAAAATATGAGCAGTATATCACTTGCCCAGCTACCTGCCTTGCAGTTGAAGGTTTATGTTGCAAACGCGAGGGTGGTGATGATTGGAGTTATGACGGGGAGGGGCGCATCGTACTTGGGCTCCTCGCGAGATGGTATCTTCTCGTTATGATGCCTGTTGTCGGATGTACAAACTAGATGCGAAAGCACAGGTACCTGCAATAATGCATAGTGATTGAGAATTAGTGATTGAGAATTCAGGCCGTCTAATGCCCGCTCCCCCTTGATTTGATCAGGTGTTTATCAGCCCCCGGACGGCGTTTGTAGCCACGAGCAGGGCAGTTCGTCAGCGAAAACGGGTTGACACCGTCTTCATTCCACCTGCAAGGAGACGGCGAGGGAACTGCTTGTGTCGAGGACCATTGATACTCATCAGGCATTGACGAAGAGTATAAACATCAAGATTATGAACACAATGGTATTATACATGGACGCCAACTCTCGTGGAAGGCCGCTATTGCGGAAACACTGTACAAGGCTGCCTCGTATGCGTGACTCAAGGAGAATCTTATGTTACATGGGCGGCGAGGTCTTAACTGCTCAATGCTTGAGGCTTGGTCATCGTGGCGTAGTCAAGTGCCGGGAAGCTCGGCATTGACAGTGTGGACAGTAGTAAACCTCTTCCTTTATATGAGACTAGACTCAGCTGCCCGTGACCGGCGAGTCACGATAACATCAAGGTCTGTTTGGCTGAACAGGCCCGCATTGAACGACTTCCATGGTTTCAGTGGGTTGACAAGCGTAAAATCAAACCGTCGTAGCAGCTGACCGCGCAATCATGACCACATGTAGGCGTCAGTCATGCAAGCCACAAGGGAAGGAAAGGGGACGAGTAGATAAGACATACCTCGACGTAGACCTTGTTTAATTCAATCATGGCGATGTTCCGGCCAAGACATTCCCAGCGACCACCGGCCCCAAACGCCATCGTGACAGTCTGCTCCATGGAGGCCGTAGCATTCAGCCATCGCTCGGGGCGAAAGACATCGGCATCGGGAGCGAACGTCTCCATATCGCGCATCATCGACCACGGCGACCAAGCCACGTTCGTCCCCGCGGGTATGCGGACACCACAGACGACTTCGTCCTTCGGCGACACCTTGGGATACAAAGCCACGGCGGGAGGGAACATCCGTAGACCTTCCTGAATGACGGCCTGGAGATAGGGCAAGGCACGCGCCTCTGCGTCTGTGACGGGTGACGAAACCAAACCCTGATCGATGGCTGCGTCCAGCTCGTTCTGTAGGCGACGACACACCCGGGGCGAAGTCATCAGGAACAGCAAAGTCGCTTGGATTGCTGTGGCTGTGGTGTCGGAGCCGCCAATCAGCTGCACCAAGGCTTCTGTCTCGCAATCCTCCTGAGCGAAGCCGTGCTTCACGAATGACCCCAGCATGTCCCTCTTGAGCACGGCACCATCGCCGTATCGCTGTGCCACGGTCTCACGAGCGAAGCGGATAACGTGCCCGATGCCGGCCATGTTCTCGACCCTGGGCATGATCCATTTGAGCCACGGGGACTGCATGACGCGGATGACTCCCGGCACGAGCGTGGTGCTGACGAGGATGTGCACCGTCTTATTCGTCGTCTCAATGTACCGGAATACGTCGTCGTCTTGGGCTAGATACCCCAGGGCTCTGCCGAACGCCAGCATCGAAATGGCATCGAGCGCAAAGAACTGCACCTTCTGAGCCAGATCGACCACAACTCCTGGTCCGTCTGCCCCGTCGTCACTCACATACTTGGAGTCCAGGAGGTGTACCAGCTTGGCAACCTGTTCGTCAATGAGCCGGTGCAGGTTGTCCACGTCCTTGCCTCCGTACCCAGGCAGTAGCATGTTGCGGATGGCATTGTGTCGCTTGTCGTCGATGGTAGAGAATGAGCTGTCTCTATATGGATTGATGCGCATTCCGCGATACCAAGACGATCTGGTCCATGACGACCTCACCCCCCAGATTCGACGCATTTCCGAGGCATCTCCGCAGACGACCCAGTCGGGCGCAATGCGGGCGATAGAGCCTGCCTCGTTGAACATGGGACAATGTACTTTGATCAGTTACGGAGCGCTCATGCGGCCATGTCATTCATTTCCCCCGAGATGCCGCACGTGGAAGAATGACACGATGTGTGCCAAAGAGGGCCTCGGAGAGCTCACCATGCTTGCGCGTCACATCCCGCAGGACGAAATGCATGCGACCCGACAGTTGGGTCAGGACCAACCAAAACGGCGTCCAAGCTGCCAGAGTTGGCCCCGGCACATGTCGCAGTTTGGCATATGTCCGTAGTTGATGCGCCAACACCAAGACGACGCAAGTGAGGACGAGAGCCGAGAGCCACGACATGACGTCTTCGCTCGCTCGCTGTCCGGAATTCGTGTACGGCGCGTCTAGACCTGGTGCATCTCACTCTCTATCTGAAAGATGGGAACCTCATCACGTCGCGAACACAGCAAATACACAATCACGTGCCGTGCGCGTGGCTTCGTTGTACAGTCTGTGCCGTCTTGACCGGGGGAAGAAAGGGGGTGGACATGGCTGCGGTGACATCCTCGACCAGGATAAGCCGTAGGCAACTACAATAAGGAGCGGTCTTGTCTACGGGCATGGTTGTCTGCATCTGTTACGACGGCACTGCAGAGCTCTGTGATACCGCAGCTGGACGTGGTGATACTGAAACGACGACCCGAAGCCTTTGAGTTGAGTGCTGCACAGCTCCAGCAGAACAAAAGAAAACTAGACGCCGTCTTAAGCGAGAAAGATGGTGTCGGTGAGCAATGGCGATGCCACCAACAAGCTCACCGGATGAAGTCCTTGGCGATTGAGATTGAGCAGGGTTCGCTGGTGTCCGTCGCAGAAGACCGAGTCAACGGCTGTGCCTGCTTTACAACTACGACGATATATTGGCGAGCATCTTGGTGCTCAGGGACGAAAGCTCTTTGTCTCTGGTGTTGTGTCGTTAGCTGTCTGTTCTTCACTTCACGGGTTGACGAACAAGGCCGCGATATGTTGATCTTTGCGGTGTATTATGTACGTTGGAAGGAATCGTGTACTAATTGAGGAAATGGGGGCCGACTTGTTTAGAAGATATAACCGAAGCGGCTAATGAACGCGCAGTGGCGTCGTGACTGATTCGTCGGTGGGGCTGATCGTCATCACCGGTTGACTCACGTCGACTGCAAAACAACAGGCAGATGGGAAGTTGAAGCACGGTCGCAAGGCGGATATCGAGGCACAACGCAGCAATTGACGTCCACGACAGAGAATTTAGGGGTTGGCGCCGGCCATTGGGATGGCGACCAATCACGACGACATCCTGCGACGGCCGCTCTACGGTTTGTGTTCCCGAACTGACCTGACGTCTCGGTCTTTCTTGCCAGTAGCTAATTCGCCGCCCGCTGCCAGTCTACGATCTCCCCGAAAAGATATTGAACAGCTTGTCCTTGAAGGCTGGTGCCGATAGCCCGCAGATTCCTGTCGATCATGATTCTCCAACGCCGCCCGAAAAGAGCCCCAACACGTCCACGGATCACCTGGTCGGCTCGCAGTCGTGTTCCTTGTGCGGGCTGGGCTTCACGTCGCTGCAAGATCAGCGCGGTCATTTAAAATCGGACCTTCACCACTACAACTTGAAGCAAAAGATGCGCAACAAGCAACCTGTGACGGAACAAGAATTCGAGCAGTTGATCGGGCATCTGGACGAGTCATTATCGGGCTCCGAGTCGGACACGTCGGAAGACGAAGACGAAGACGGCAGGCCGGACACGACCCTCACGGCTCTACTGAGGAGGCAAGCTCGCATTGCAGATAGAACTGGTGGCGGAGACGGAGACCAATCTGCAGGCGAGTCCAGCCCCGGGAGACGAAATAGAGGCAAGCCGCCGTTGATCTGGTTCGACTCGCCAGAGCTGCCGAAGAACCACTCGTTTGGACTCTATCGGGCCATCTTGACTGCAGATGAACAAAGGCATGCCGACTTGGTGGAGGTATTGCGACGGAAGCAAGTGGAAGCTATCTCGGTACCAAGGTCCTCCAAAGATCAGACGCTTCCGCCCGTCGCGTATAAAGGACCCCACGTGTTCCTCTGTATGATCGGAGGCGGGCACTTCGCCGCCATGGTCGTCTCCTTGGCGCCCCGCGCCGCGAAGGGGAGTACGGTCATGAATCGGGAAGCCACTGTCCTGGCGCACAAGACATTTCACAGGTACACGACGCGCAGGAAACAGGGCGGATCACAGTCTGCGAACGACAATGCCAAGGGAGCAGCGCACTCGGCTGGATCTACATTACGGCGGTACAACGAGCAAGCCTTGATAGATGATGTCCGCTCACTGTTGTCCGACTGGAGGCGTCTCGTGGACACTTCGGAGCTGTTGTTTGTTCGGGCGACGGGCAAGACGAATCGGAGGACGCTTTTCGGACCGTACGAGGGTCAAGTGCTTCAGCACAACGACGCCAGGCTCCGCGGTTTCCCGTTCAGCACAAGGCGTGCCACTCAAGCTGAGCTAATGAGATCTTTCATCGAGTTGACGCGGTTGAAAGTGAGAGAAATCTTGCCCGCCGAGGTGATCAAGGAACAGCAGCCGCCGCCGTCTCAGGCGGCTTCCAAGTCCTCCAGCCCGAAGCCGTCAAAGCCCAAGCTTTCAGAGGACGAGGAAGCTGCCTTGCTACATACGTCGCAGCTGCAGGCCTTCATCAGACGCTCCAAATTGCCGGCTTTGCTATCCTATCTTACCAACAACAAGCTGAGCGCGAATTTCGTATTTCAACCCGTAGATCAGAACCACCACGCCCCTCGACCGCTTCACCTGGCCGCTGCTC
The DNA here is from genome assembly GCA_030783925.1 of Aschersonia sp. MBC 735. Lineage (NCBI taxonomy): Eukaryota > Fungi > Ascomycota > Sordariomycetes > Hypocreales > Clavicipitaceae > Aschersonia > Aschersonia sp. MBC 735. The sequence continues at coordinate 7,052 of JARJRV010000597.1, read as the reverse complement.
AAAACGCGGCACCTCTTGTATTGGGTCTTTTAACCAGGGCGGGGGCCGACCCAAGTATGCAGAATAACGAGGGAAAGACGGCTTTTGAACTGGCAGGCGAAAGAGCCACTCGAGACGCGTTCCGCGTTGCTCGGTCAGATCTGGGAGAGTCTCGATGGCCGTGGGATCTAGCTAAAGTGCCTGCAGCCATGACGAAAGCAGAAGCTGATCGAAGAGAGGACCGAGAAAAGTCAGAAGCCAGTAGGAAGGAAGCTGAGCGGAGAAAGCTGGAGGAGGAACGTCTACGTACCGAGGGGCCGAAAGTCGTGGACAACAAGCCAAAGGGCACTGTCCTGGGAGCGTCTATGCATAAGACGCCGCAGCAGCTGCGGGAGGAAGAAGCGAGAGGACTGACGCCCGAGATGAAGATGAAGTTGGACCGAGAGCGGCGGGCGAGGGCGGCGGAGGAGAGGTTTCGCAAGATGCGAGCCGGCAGCTAGGGTGGCAAATTCGATCAGCAATCAGCAATGAGCGAAATGCGTCAAAACATCGCAGGACCATGACGGGATGTGGGCAGACAGTGTGCTCAGGGATGGACACACTGCTGGCCGACATGCAGAGCGAGGAGTGAATCAAGTTGAGGGAGTCTGGCGACTATACTGCATGATGAAGAAGTGAACGGAAGACTGTGCTGGGCTCCCGGCGTGACGGTCCACAAGCAGACAGTGTGTGTGTGTGTGTGTGTGTGTCGAAGGCGGGAGACGTGGTCGACGGGTGCTCAGCGGCGGGAGTTCTGTGAGCTGGGAGGGAGGGGTCCAGTCAATGACAACGCAAACGGACCACGGTTTTCTCCGCGAACCCGTACTACCAGGCAGTCATCAGACTGCGCGGATTTCCTCGTCATCTCCATGTACCAGACTCCCTCGATGCCTCGATGGCGAACTGCTCCCCACGCCCATGAACCCATGCCATCGACGTCACCCAGACACCTTGTACGCATGTCCGGCGCATCTGTCCCGCGGCGAAGCAGATCACACTGCCGCCTCTTGCTCTGCGACAGCTCATCATTTCCCACGACCTCGTCACAATGGCATCTGAGCAGGAATTCATGTGCTACAGCCCCGGCCGGCCTGCCAAGTTTACCAACACGGTTCTATCAAGGCCGCGTGCTCTCGTTTATTCACCCTCGCCAAGCCCATCGATATCCTATTCACAGTTCGCCGTGGCTATACGCCTGTACGCCCTTTGGAACTTGCTCATTGGTCGTGGGCGCCTCGAGGAGGGTAAGGCAGAGGTCGCGCCCCCCTCAGGCTTCACCTTTGATTACACCTTTGGGCAGAGAAAGCGAGCAGTGAACGACTGAAGCAGATATGGGACGAAGCAATTGGAAATCTATAAAGACGGCGTTGAGGCTGGCCAGGACTGCTGGTTTTCAAATTCTGTTTCTACAGTACTCGTTCTTTTCTGGCTTTCAAAACCACTTCTTTGCTTTGAAAAAATTAGAGAAAAAAAAGACAAGATATTTTCAGTACTCTCTGTCGTCTTCGACACTTGTCTCACACCTTTGTGTAAGCGACCGCCAACTTTCTTTGTCAACATTTACCAACATGAAGTGTGGCCAATGCGGGCGCAACTTCCGCGGGTCCTGTGGGACCTGCATTTGCTTCGATAAAGACGGCAGACCCAGCCGCCTTAGCGTCGAGGCAGCGTTGATCTCGGGAGGGACGGCGGCAAAAGCGCCCCCAACCAAAGATGCCGGCCCTGTGGCGCCCCCTGGCATTGAAATTGAACGCCGTCCCGTCAAACCGCCTGCGCCTCGCACCATTGTTCTACGTTTTGGGTAGGCGTGAGATTTCTGTTTGCACCACGAACGAACGTCTGGAGTTTTACCCGGCTAACGTAACAAAGGATTCGAGAGGTCCACGTGTGACCCTGGCTGGAAACGCTATTCTGGAGTGCTGAGAGTCTGCAGAACTGTTGTCGTCCTGGGGTCTGTCTGCCAGAGATCAAACGTGGGGTTGGGGGGAGGGGCCTTCAGGGGCTGCCCATGTCACCTTCGACTGCCTGCAAGGGCAGTCCCCAAAGCTTGTTCTACTCTGATGTGCAGATAGCTAAATGAAAATCACTAGTCGTGTGTGTCTATGTATGTTGCCCGATGCCTCGTGGTGGATGAATGCTGATATGTGGTGTTTGCGTATGGTACAGACGAGCGAGCAGGAGGGACTTTGTATTCCATGCAAATCAGTATTGACGTACTTGTACTCTTTTCGTTTGCACTGCAGGAGCCGCCAAACCAGGGCCAGGTCCAGCTCTACTTTACGCAGTTCAGTGCTGCAGCGATTTCTTCTGCTTTCCAGCCCGGAAACCACCCACCACCAAACCTGGTTGCTCATCGAGCATTTCGACCGACACATCCTTCGATCGCGGTCCGGAACTCATCAGCAAACGAGCACGTGCCTTTGTTCGGGACGGGCAAGTCAGCCGTGTAACTGGACTCTGCACCTCTTCATCGCCGCCGTCTGTGCGGTGCGGTGCCGATCCTGTCCCGGTCTTTGCTCGTCGGCACCATGCTTCGGTGCAGATTATCATCGATTTACGCCTTCACTTCATCTCCATCATCGCCAGCAAGGCCCCATGAACATCTTGACGTATCTCCATTCCTTTGCCTATCAAAGCCCGCAGGTCAGTACCCATGGTAGGGTTTGGGTCGAAACCGTTGCGAGCCTTGCGACACTTAGATTTCGACGACGAGCGAACGAGGTCCATCGTCAACCTCAACAAACGTCATCTTGGACTATGCTCACCGTCTCGCCCAACACATATGGGGGCCGTCGCTGCTACCTTCATCGGTACGGTCTACAGCGAGCCGGAAGGCCTCGATCGCCAATGATATGACGGCACTGTCATCGATTCTGCTCTTCCTTTTTTTTTTAAAAAAAAAAGCCTTGAGCATTCATACCCACGTCAAAATGTTGCAGGCCGTCACATTTTGGGTCCTGGTGTCGTTCCCGACTTTGTCATCCGCAAATGCGACCGATGACTCACGATTCTCTTCCATTTTTGCCGCCACAGCTCGATATGACCGACGGTCTTGGATTTGATCATTTGTACCATGACTATCAGCCGGGGTGACCAGGTGCGAGAGCCTCAGGTCACGGAATGAAATGGGGGAACGGCCTGTCTGACAGCGAGAGGCGGTTCTTGCCTCTCCCAGGTTGCCCTTCAGATAAAGTCAGTCTCGAATGACTTTCCAGTTTGGTCAGACTTCTTCCCCAGGATGCTGCCCAAAACTGGACCTTAAGGTAAGTGGGATGCCTCCAAATGACATACTCTGAATACTGCTGGTTGATTGTGTCGGCAGAGACCCCATTTTGTGTCGATGCTGGTCATCTTCCGCGCCGTCCCGTTGGCGATAAACCACTCGTCTGCTTGTTAGAAGTCCTCACGGCGAGACATCGCTTGTCATCTGCAGGAGCCATTCGATTCTTGCAACGGTCTTGGATTCAACAGTAAGGCACAGCTTTTATGCGGTCGAAAATGACGATAGCAAACTTGACGCATCGTACTCTCGGACGGACTATAGTCTGCATCAGCAGCTTCAAAGAGCAGTTTCGCAGTCCCAATTGTCGCCCCTACCAGAGGGAAACAACAGGCACACGGGTGCCTTCGTACTTGCCGACGATCTTCTTCTCCGACAGCAGCGGGCCTTAATATGGATATTTGAGATCAGTCAGATACGCGAAAACTTGACGGTTCCTTTGACGCATTTCGCCGGTATACGCCCTGGAACGCCAAGTCCTGGTCCTTCAGTCACATTCACTTCGATGCAATCTGGTGTGACCCGAGTCTTTGGGCTTCTGTGCAGAGCTGAACTTCGAGTCATGCCATCTTTCGCGACCATGTGATTGCTTCACTGGTGCGGTCAAGGTCGCCAAGGCCAACATTTTTAACATGATCAAACCGTTCCGCAAGATGATCGTCACCGATAACCTTGGGTTTTCGTAGGCTATTTCTTCCCGCCACGCCCTCATCTCTGCGACATAGATCGGTGCTAGCCTTGCTCGGCATGTTCTTTGGCATAATGGAACAGTTTTGATGGGCTTCGCATCAAACCCGCCGAAAGGCTCGTCAGCCTTGTCGTCAGTTCCATTGATGGGCGGCCCATCAGCATAATCAGGCTGTACATTTGCTATTAAAATGTCCTTCGCCCATTGGCTGTCAGACATGACCAACACATGTATCACGATAGGCGGCTGTGGATGCAATGTTATTTGCATTCCACTGGTTGCCATGTTCCCTAACGAGCCTTTGGCTTGATTCCAGAGGCGGCAGCAGACTGGGGAACGACCTTTCGTTGAGCGTCTTTTCTGTGGGCAAGAAACGAGGTAAGCTGTGGGCTCGTCTTTCGCGAATGCGTCATGGACATTGCGAACAGCGCACAACCGGTCTCAGACCTTGCATCGATTTACAAGCTTGCGCTTCAAGGGCCCCTCAAGCGCTGGAGAAAGATGTTAGCTGCGCTCTCTGTATCGGTGTCGCCAAAGATTACCCCATGTGCCGTGCAGCATTACACAGATGAGACCCAGAATCACACGAAAGATCCAAGTCCTCAAGTCAGGAGGCTAATCTAAAGAAGTTGTTGTCCACCTATACCTAGCAGATGGTCGGTATTGTCACCGTGTTGATAATTCACCGCCGAGTTCTGTCTATGTATGGTCAACCGTAGAGTTTGGAACATACGCACAAGTGCTGACGTCCATCATCACGGGCTGGGACGCCATGAAGCCACCGAGTCAAAGCTTTCAGGATGGATCTATATTATTCACTGGGCAAAACAACGGTTTCTAACCGTCGCTCTTTTCTTGCCGGCAACAGTTCATATGATTTTGGAACCTGCCCCTTAGTTCCGCATCGCATAGTTACTCTGCCAAACAACACCCGGTTTGAACGTTCTCTGGAGCCGCTGCGACCATTTGACTTCCGTGGATCATCTCGATGATAAATCCGAGAGACAACTCCACTACGTAATGCACGTCATTCAGTTCCGCGTCGAAGTGGTAGAAGAGGGCCCGGGCATTCTGCCTGCGAATGTCGCTGCGAATGTCGCTAGAACGAGGAATCAATGCTTATTGAGGTCCATGACGGAAAAATTTGATATCACCGAGGACGATTCATTCGGCCCTCGATTGTGGCCCGAATTCGACTTCACCATATTTTTCGAGCAGACAATATTTAACATTCTCCCTTATAGTCTGTTATTGATAGAATCGCCGGTTCTTCTCTATCACTACTTACAATCGCCTGTCCTAATGTCAGGTACAGCCTCCTCTCATGGACAAAGCTTGTAGGTCGCTCTCGCCATAAAGTGTCGTAGTTGAAATGAGATGGTCCCAGGTCGCGATATCCGTGCTCCTCAGCTTTGGGCGATCATGTCCACGCATCGATCAGCAGTCTTCCTTTTCGTAGCATCTGTAACTTGTCTCGCGGCTCTTGCCGTGACTGCAATCGTCAAGCCTTTCCATGAAACGCGCTCTCAGATCCTCATCATCCCTCGCCATATATCTGGGGATCACATTATTCTTAGACGTTATCAAGACGTGGTCATTCTTTTCTCGACCTTATCTCCGCTTCATGGCATATGCTTCGAGTATTGGATTGTGCAGTAGTTCCAAAATACATCTCTTTCTATGATGTTCGCCGATGTTGACATCAAAGATCGTCGGTCCGGCTGTTGTGCGGACTTGTCTTCCACAATCTCAACCAGGACATGCACTTGACCTGTCAAGATTTGCCTGGGGCATTCTTGCTTTTTATGTACTGTACGTGACAAGCGATGGTTCCTTCAATTTCATTGCCTGATACGAGCGAACAGCCTCCTTCGTTGTTCTCAGGGAACTGGGAATCATCGCTCTGGGACAAAGTACGCAGCGTTAACACTTCCTGTGATGTTGCTGGTCTTAAATTTCCGTCAAGTGTTTCATCTTCGAACATCGCGTCAATTTAGGCACTTGGTTCTCGAGGCCAAGACCCCATTATACGCACATTCCGCCGACATTCTCACTGGTCTCAAGCATATTCGCAGTTTGCGGTGGCAAGCCGAATATCTTGGTCGGAGCCGGGATGCCTCAGATTACTCCCACAAGCCATTCTACGCCCTTCTTTGCATTCAATATTGGCTCGAACTCGTAATGGACTTGTGTATGGTCGGCACAGAGACTGCGCTGGCATCGGTAGCACTTCTTGTCACACTGAGCCCCTCCCGAAGTACTTTGAATCGCCTAGGCTTCATTCGATTTTGGTGACTACATCAGCTATCTGCTCGTAGATGGGACCAATCTCGAGGTATCGCTAGGTGCCATTACGAGGATACAAAGGTTGACGGGATCTTTGCCCCCCCAAGAGAATTGAGGTGATACACATCTGCTTTGAGGCAGCACAAACTCTGGCTGAAGGGATCTTCGCATGGTCAGCGTGTCTTCTGCTTACAGATCAGTCCGACTGTGTGCCGGCCTCAGCCTGTGAAGCCCACGGGAGACGTGTAACAATTTAAACAAGATAATGGGTCTGGTCCGTCGCTCCACGCCATGGCACAAACATGGTGGCATTGTTCAGGAGAAACATCAAGTCCCCCTTTTGCCAGCAATGACTAAGGATCCGACGATGCCCTTTGCGCCGATGATTAAGTCATCATGACAGCAGGCAAGGCAGACAAGACTCACTGAGATGTCTTCAATAGTGGTCGAGAGACATGCCACCCCGAAAGAGGAAACCCTCCTGAAAATTTATCCGGTCCCGTCTCCTTTGCACACAGCCGCGTCATGCAATCCATGGAGGTCGCGAACCTCTCGGCCCCCATAGGCGCAGCCACAGCCAACATCGCGACGAGGTAGGCGAAGCAACACCCGTCAAGTGAGAGTTGGTCCATCTGACAATGAGGACGGTGAGGCGATGCGCATTGCCCCGGCGCGCTGTTCATGCGTGCTCTCCCAGTTCCACAGGCTGACGTGCGTGGCGATGACAAAAGGGGAGAAGTCTTTGCCTCTCCTGACTTCGCACGCGAGTGACTTCTCCCC